>LWMK02000156.1:0-160155 GCA_001693075.2 Taenia saginata
TTGAAAGGTGAACCGCAGAGAATGAGGGATACCTTGCACGTTTGCTTGATAAGGGTTGGAACACATTGTCATTTCCTCAATGCAGCCCTATAGCTCAGTTAGTCGCCAATCAAAGCAAAACCTCCCTCATTATAAGTTAAAATGGATCGGTTGTCTTTTATGCTCCTCGTCCATTGCTTACTAATGCGTTGCATGCGTCATTTCACATTGGCTGTCCCAAACTATTTGCGATACCATGAATTGGGCTTTGCTTCCTGTTTAATGTGATTGCATACGGTCAACAAATATAGCACCATCACCCAATGTAAACAGTCTTGCAAGTAACCCTTCACAATTGCCATTTTCGTTACCCAAATGATGTGTCAACAGTGATACCGAAGTGAGGATTCTATCAAAACACAAACGAAATAGGAGCATCAAAACCGAATGGTTTATGGCAACTGATCCTATTTACTCCACTCTGCAGTCGACATGTAATGTTAAAGTAACTTAGCGTAAAAGCAAAGCAATAGGACCCCCAGTTAAGCTTTTTTGTTGTAATGCATTGATCCATGTCAGATAAACCATCTAAAAGTCATTTGTGTATTTTTGGGTAATATTCCAATAACTGCCCATTTTCCATTGCAATATCTTTAGCTACGTCCGCTCAGACCACCTTACGTAATGCCGTTGTGTTAGTGCTTACTTGATGAAGCGGCAGACTAGTAGGCTATTACCAAAAGGCGAAGAAATTGAAATACATAATGTTGCACAATGTGCCTGATAAGTGTGGTGTAAACACTCCCAGATAAGCATTTATTTAAATTTCTAGAAGGCAGCAATTAATTCCACTGGATTCAGCGTGTTGTTAGGTCCTCCACTGGATAGCGACTGCAATTTTGTGAATGAGTGGATCAGACTCGGGGACCCAAGGGCAATGTAAAGGGTTCAACTCCACCAAATCTCCTACTAAACTACTACCAACCTTGACATTCCTGAGACGTAGGACTCAATCCCATTAATCCTTCACCTCTCTAAAAACGGCAGAACGTGCCTATTCTAATGACTAGCCTAAGTATTAGATCAGCAACTAGCTTTCCAAATTTCTTAAAGCCACTAGAAGATTGTATTGACGGTGAGCAACCACTCTTTAATATTTAGCAAAGACTGCTTCTGTAATTCAATTAAGGATTCTTTTCCTTTAGCCGTGGTGATACTGGCGAGAACATCGATGGCAATAGAACTCGTAGTTAGCATTCAGAACCTGACCAAAATAAAGCAAGGAAGGATAGCACTTATTCAGGTGGATCCCAAGGATATGCTCACTTACGATGCTTTGCGTGAGTGGAGGTGGCATCTGTCGAAAATTGGACCCACATTGGTTGCTGGTCATTTGCTCGTCATTCTAACCGCACTGCCTAAGGGAATAACATACAATGATGAGTCAATAGCATACAAGGAGGTAATGCAAATTATTTTACCAGCATTTCAAATGCAGTTTGCAAGGGCGAAACTAGTCACGCATTCACTCCACAAATGTGCTCAAATTTGAGGTAGTTAATTTAAATTTCTGCCATGGGCTCAACCACAGACCAAACCTTGGTTCCAAATGAATCATTAAAATGGACTACTTGTTAGGGTGTTTCCTGTTTTACTACACTCTCGGTAGCACATTTTAGGTAAATACAACAATGATACACAAGAATGCCTCACAAGGAACACACATCCCACTAAGCTTAATGATTCGGTCCTTACAATATTTGGCTTTGCTTATCTGCTGCATAAGACCCACCTTCTTCAGTGATTGCTCTACCGCCCCCATGGATGCACTAACACCCTCTTGAGTCCGAATAAATGGTTTTCGCGAATCTAAGGGAGAACACTTTAACAAATCCCAGGACTTTGTTACACCGACTCACTTATTTTTATGCTCGAACGTTAAGTATGAAAATACGACTTCTCGTGCTCCGATTGATGGAATTCTCATTTGTCACAGCAAATAAATTTATAAATAGCCAGTGGAGCAGCATTGGCAATGCGGATGGTTCAAATTCACCTTCAAGAAGGTGGCGGTAGTATCAGCTCATCCGACAATCTTTTTCAACCACTGCGAACCAAGTCACATATCCTTGTGCCCACACTGCCCAACATCACTTTCCGCTACCAAATGCAGGATGACAACGTCTCACAAGGCATCTTTGACCTTTATCTCTTCTCTCTGGAGCCTAACATTACTGAGATGGCTGCATTGAGTTTCAACAGGGAACAAATGAAGAAGTCTTTGATCTCATTGGTGTCATCCATTACCCTCTGATAATGCCTCAACAAAGGCGTGAGATGAATTGGCCGGGAGACGGGAAGGGACCTCAGCGCACACGCTGCCTAATTGCACCCTGTGATTTTGGTATGTGATAGACACAAATTTATCGTGGTGTAAATTTTACCATCTCTCTTTCAGGATCGGCCAACGATATTCTCCTAATGAATTCATTCGGCTGTTTCTGTGCCGTTCTCTTATACTTGGGTACTGTGTTTATCTACTGGTAGGTCAATTTGGGCACCCCTTTTACTGTGGTCATCTTAGCCGAATTGCGTATAAGGCGAAACGCTCCAACTCACTCAAACCGATTTTCCTCGAAAGCGATTTTGTACTCAATGATAATGGAGAACTAGTGGCTGAGAGATGCAATGACGTGAGGATATTTTTCATAAATAAAAAGGAATAATTGACTTCGATTTCACATTGCCGCACTTTAAATTTTCTATGACTTTATAGCCTCTCCCAAGGTCACAGTCGGATGTGCAATTGGCGCCAACTTTGGATGCAGGCTCCATCAGCAATACATTCATGTCTACTGCTGAAGCCCAGATTGCAAGTTTGCGTTTAAGTGAAAAATCTTTGCAAAATACAAGAAAGAGGAGAATCGCATAACCAAATGTAAGTTTTTCTAGTGTAAACAAGGAAAATTATGTATAAAGAAGGTGGCCGATTTGAGCCCATAATCCGTGATTAAATGTGAGCAGTATTCAAGCGGCGTTTCGGCACTTGGATACCTAGCCAGGTTCCCTCCTCTATCCACATCCTCCATTTCAAAGAGGAACCATAGCTGGTCGACTGTCTCTGAGCACTAGAAGAGGAGGGTAATGTATTTTCCTTCTCTTCCAGGGTAAACAGGTTGATGAATCTGTTTTCGATAAGCACCGTAATGTACAATGCCTTGCACCATCCATTCAGAGAAAGAGCAGGAGGGTCGCATCACTGTCATGTGAATTGTTTCTCAGAAGGCTGCACGCTTTAAACGTATCTTTCTATTTAAACCAGCTGGCAGAACATTGTCGTGGTTGTTGGTCAGATTCCAGCAAGCAAATTCTTGATTTTGCATTCTACTTCCCAATCATACCCACAGCCATGAACAAGGCAGAGTGAGGATATTCTTGCGTATGTGAATTGATGCAGAGCTTGGTAGCGCAAAGTGAGTAGTGGAAGCATCGTTCAAGGATGCGCACTAATGTGCGCTTTTACCTGACGTAGACCTTCCCTAATTACGAGTTTGTAACCAAGTCGCTTCAAGCTTTGTAACATTGCTAAAGGAATCCTACCGTGGGTCTATTGTTGGCGTTTGCAAGTGCATAGCATGCAGTATGTTCCCTACGCTTTCTACTGTTTTGCATTTGCTTCCCGGGTAATGTGGCTGCAATTAGTTGATAGACTCCTTTGGCATCATCCAATGCGTATGTTCTTAAAAGCTGCGCTTTATGCACTATCTTTGATGCCTATACGCCTGCTTCACCGATGTCATTGATGGTACATGATTCCTCGCATTTGGAAATTCGGAGTTGGTTTTAACGCAAATGCAATAGATTCATCAAGACTGCCTGTTCCATGACACTGTGGCATTGTGACTTCACAAATATTTGCCATAGGTATAATGAAACTTGCGTTTCTGTCTCAGCTGTGGAAAGGGGTAAAAGTGAATATTTTAGACAGCCATGTATGAATCGTATTTCTCATACTTAACTGATGCTTTGTGACAAATTATTTCTAATGTTAACAGCCTTATGCTATATTGCCTTTAAAAATCACTTCTATCTTCATGATAATTCCAACAGTTTGTAAAACAAGATAATTCTATGATTGATAGCATTTGAATTGCTCCTGACTAAACTGCTTGTGTCATTCGTGCACTCAGTGCTGGTCCATGCCATCGCAGTGAATGTCTGCTCAAAAATGACAGAAATTACATCGAATAATTGTGCCTTTGCTGTCTACACGTATCACTTTAATGTCCTAATGATGTATCTCTCGAAGATGTGCTTTAATAATTTGTGGTAATTCCTTGGATTTTTTATTCTTGGGGGTGAAAGTCTACATGAAGGAATTGCAACCATTGCACGTTCCACCGCGCTCACAGTTGAATGAGTATCTTGCAGGATTGCGAGAACTAAGACACGAAAATATCAACACTTTTGTGGGATGCTGTTTAACTCCAGACTCATTCAATCTCGTTTTTGAGTACTGTCATTGGGGTTGTCTTCAGGTGATAACATACATCCATCTGGTGCATGAGGCTTATCAATATATGTCACCGGTTTTATGTTTATCTTACCCTAGACCTGTGTGGCACTGGTAATACCCTTGATCTACAGACGAGTTTTTGTAGGATTTAGCACGATGTGTTAGTGGGTTATTGCAAACTGTATTCATAGCATTGGTATCAGACTTGATCTTATAGCGGCAGGTTGGTAGTATGGTAGACGACTCTTTAGGAGTGGTAAGACATAGCGCACGAAAGAAAAACGGTTTAACTGATTTAAATTTTGATTTCGTTTGAATATCTCGGCATCCACTTGTGTTGCCTTATCCAAAAACACGCGTGATTATTGCCTGTCTCCTCTATTGCCTGTTATGACTGCATCGCTTCTCTTTCCATTCTGTGCCGCATGTGCCCATGTGATTGTGGGAAGTTGATACCACTGGTGGTGGCATTCACCATTTTGAGGAATGACAACAATGAAATGACTGAAAAGTGGAGGTGTGCGAGCCAGTATCTCGCTCACACCTTGAATGTGCGTCCTCAAACGGATCACCTTTCCGTAATAGAGCATATGGCAATAATTTCATGCTGTACAGTTTAAGAATGACAAAAGGGCTGTTTTGTTAACCACCGATTGCAGTGGATTTTTCTCACAAGGACGCTAGCCCCGTCCTGTACCGAATAGGTTGATCTTGCCGCTACATCCTTAGAGTGCAATAGATAAACGCAGAATGCCTTATCTCATCATCTAGGATACAAAATGCAACCAAACATGGCGCAGCATCAAATTTGCAAATAAAATAACAAGGCTAAATTGTTTAAGCCAATTTAAAATATCTTATGCCTTCTCCAACTGATGCACGGCACACTTGGTAACGGCCCACACATTTGTAACTCTGTAACCAATTTGCTCTTCGCTCACGTACCAGATCAGCCATAGGCACAAGTTTCAATCACGTGCGACAGACGCATTATGCAGTGATGCCTTACACTGCATGTGAAAGCTGCTTTCATTGCCTTATGTAATGTAGATACACGTGACATACAGAGGGCCTTTGGTTTAGAAGAAATTACACTCACTTTGCATGAAAGCTCTATTATGACTGATTTGTAAATATATTTCCATGTGTAGGATGTTATCAACAACAAAGGCATTACATTTGACTGGGATTTCAAACTCTCTCTCATGACTGACTTGGTCCGAGTTAGTAGATGCTAATGCATACCATTTGAACAAATCTCTGATATGTGCATGGAAATATCTCCAATCGGCCATTATATAGGGGATGGAATACCTTCACAGTACGAGTCTCAAAGCCCACGAAAGGCTGAAGTCGACAAATTGCGTTGTCAATCGCCGATGGGTCTTAAAAATCACCGATTTTGGAGTCCCTAAGATTTGCAATCTAATGGGCAGTTTTCCTTCAATTAAACCTGGAGGTTGTTCTCATTCAGCACCTTTTCTAATTACTTCTAATCTTTAGAGCAATTATAGACCCCGCCTGAACTACTACGCGATGAGACAGCAGCTCTGCTAGGGACCAAACCAGGTGATGTCTATGCTTTTGCCATAATAATGCACGAAGTTTTTTGCCAGACAAAACCATATGGACCTGGAGACCTTCCTGTGGAAGACATTCTTGAACGCGTTGTAGCTAGAGAAAGTCCTCATTTTAGTCCACAGGTATATATGCTTTGATTTAACAAAGTATCGTTACGTTGACTGAGCAATGCTGTGCGGCTCTTAAACCGGGTTATTTAGAGTCCTCACACGAAGTGGCTAAATACATTAAGCTAATAACGCTCCTCGCATCAGGTTTAGGGAGCGTGATAGGTGAAATTGAGCGCAAAGACTAAAGAATTTGTGCGAAATCAAGTAAAGGAGTTGACGCATAAGAACCCCTGAGGAGACACAGTGGAGGTCTGTTTATAGAGGTCTGAAAGGGCTTACGAGGCCTCATGTCAGTCGATGTCTATGCTGATGACGAAGCATAAAATTTCTCTTATATTCTCTATTTAGCTTCCTAAAGCAGGCATCCCACCGGCATATAAGGACATCCTTGCACGAGCTTGGGCGGAAAATCCTAATCTAAGACCAACATTTTGGGACCTGGATGGAGAGATCCAACAAATGACTAAGGGAAAGTAGGCTTGCAAAATTCGAAATCCTTTTAACGATATGACAAGGAAAACAAATATCGTGGAGCATATGTTCAAAATGATGGAGGACTACTCGTGCCGGTTAGAAGAACAGGTAAAGACCCGAACGCAGGAACTGGAAATAGAGAAGAGGAAGAAAGACCTTCTCATTCAGCGTATGCTACCTCCGTGAGTCATCTCCCTAACCAATTTGCCATCGATCAGATCAAAGCGCTTTTAATTTCTACGGCTAAACTTCTGACGTGGCGTTAACTGTTGGTAGCCCATATTTTCATGTTTAGAATGGAATGGCATTGTAGATTTGTTGCGGAAGCACTGAAGGCAGGTGTTGCAGTCGCACCTGAAAGCTACGATGAGGTGTCAATCTACACTAGCGATATCGTTGGGTTTACAAGGATTTCCGCAACGTCTACGCCACTGCAGGTTGTTGATCTTCTGAATGGCCTGTGCACACCGTTTGATAAAACGATCGCCAACTACGACGTCTATAAGGTGGGTTCAACCAAAGGCTCTTGAGTCCACTTTTCAGCAGAAAGTTTAGTCCCCTTTCAATATCCCAGATGCAGGCATTTTACGGTTTGTAAATAGAATAGATCACTTTTGCTTTTGTCTGCTGTGCAGAACCGGGCCTCAAGTTCAATTAAAGTGTTGTCAATTACGGCATCATGAGTGCAGATACACAACGTAGCACAAAACCACTAAAATTAAAAAATATTCCTTGATCGCTTGCACGACTCGTACTGATTGGTAAGCCATCTAATCCACTCATCATTTTAACTGCTGTGCGGAGCAAATAGTCATTCGATGTGGTGAAACGTCTGCTAAATTAAAGAGAATAGGCTACTTGCAGATTAAATTTTCCTATAATCACTTAATTATCTATCGCTCCATTAAAAAGTTTATCAGTTTTACTGGCATCCCTGCATTCCGCTCCAATGCAAAACAGACGTGTCAAGAGTACTCGATAGATTGGCACTTGGCTACAGTTTTTTTGCTCTTTGTAGATTGAAACGATAGGAGACGCCTACATGGTGGCTTCAGGCTTGCCAGTCCGTAATGCGCGCCGCCACGCTGGCGTGGTCGCCACGATGGCTCTCGACCTTCTAAGTGTTTGTGGAACTTTCACGATCAAGCATCTGCCAGAAGTACTCCTAAGGCTACGTATCGGTCTGCATAGCGGTTAGTTGAATGCGTACTGGAGATTAGTTGATTCTATGCCAAAGGTTCAAGACAGCACTTGCCTGATGCAGCCGGCAGGAAGTGTACCATAAAGCTGGGCCTTAGCATTCTACTTTTGTCATTAATCAGATATGCATGCACCTGCATCGTGGTGCTGTTTTGCTGTGCGAAACTATCAGTCTTCTTTTCTAAACTCAAAGTTTGCGCTCGATTTTGATTCGTGACAATCAAGCCATAAAAACTGTTGATGCGCGCTCATTTCCAACGATGGTAAATTCTTGTGCATTTAGCGCACAAGATGTCTGCTGATCTAGTGGTCTGAACAAAGCAACCACTCCTGCTTCTATAATGGGAGCCAATATCATGATAAAAGTTGTTTTGGCTTCTTTTAGGTCCCCGTGTTGCTGGTGTCGTTGGGCTTACCATGCCTCGTTATCGTCTTTTTGGCGATACCGTTAATCGGGCACTCAAAATGGAGTCATCTGGAGCCGATTGGCATGATTTTCCTTCACTACCCCCATGCTAACCAAGATTCAAACCTATATTCATGTTACTTCAGCCTTCAGAATTCACGTTAGTGAAGGGATTAAAAAAATATTAGATGAACTTGGAAACTACCACTTTGAATATCGTGGTTTTGTTGAATTTGAAGGCGACGTGAAGACAACGAGTTATTGGCTATCTAGCAGTGACAATTTTCATAAGCCCCTGCCTAAGCCACCTCCATTAGTATCGAAAGCATTTTACCTTATTTTCCATTGCAATATATGCTATAAAACCTAGTGGATTTGTTATGTATCGACTTAATCAAATGCGCCATGTTGGTTAATTATAACAGATTCGTTATCTAAGGGAGGCGAAGTTGTTCAGGAATTCAATTATTTAATTGCATTTAAATGGTAAGGCATTCCATTATGTATTTTGCATGTAATAGAAGGAAAATAGTTTATTTGGGCTTGGAGGCTCCACTGGTCCTATTGACCAGCCGGTGGTAGGGCAAGTGGATCGACCACGGACGTAGTAATATTGCCGCTGTTAATAGTAGAACTTGGTAATTGTATGTAATACCATTCTGAACCAAAGGCACTTTTATTTGTACTGATGTTTACGAAGTAGAATGCCAAAGTAAGGGAAAGATTAACGACAGAGCGCACAAAGTAAGGGAAAGATTAACGACAGAGCGCCGATAAATTAGGCCTGACAGACCTGAATCACTTGTTATGAGAATGCAGGCCAATTGTGTAAAGACTTCTCTCACCAGCAATTTATACAAAGAAAATCACTTCTACAGTCTCTGACAACTTGATTGGGCAATATATGTTTTTAAGCCTTAATAGGAGTCAGTAAGAATAATTTGGAATGCTTTTAAGAGTAATAAGAGTTTGTCTAGTTTTGATCGCTTGTCCTTTATTTTAGAAATACCGAAATAATTTCACGGGGTACAAGAATGCAGCATTTGCCTACTGTGACACATTAGGCCTGCTTTTCACTAATAGTTATCTAATCTCGCAGCCAAATCGCATACAATAATCATTGTCTATTTTGTAGTGGAGAAACCCACGGGTGAGTCGCACTATAAATGTCGTCACTTGTTTCGCTGTTTACGGCTTTGCACGTTCTTCCTGAACTTGCGGCTGTTATGCGACTACAGTTTTAGCTTTGAAAATATGCTCAAAAGTTAACTTAGTGCCATTTCCATTTAAGGGATCGTGCGGATAAAGTGCAAAATTATAAGGGACCTATTGGCTGAATAAATGTTCCATAAAAATACCATGAAATGCCAGTTTAGCTGAAATTTTGCTTCGAAAAATGGGACAGACTCAACCCCAAATGTACCAATAAATTACTTGTCGTTCAGTCAGTCAAGTAGCATTTTAAAACTAGAACCAGTAGTGGATTATGTTCATCACTTTGAGGAATGGTACCAGAATAACACAAGGGATGACAATATGGGCGAGATGGCATGTCCTCCCATTTTCTTTGCAGCTAAATTCATTCCCGCCCACCCCTCCACATACGCATGCACGCACTCCAGAAACTTAAAAATCACAGCCTCTATAGGGTGATGTTAGTGGTTATTGCATTGTACAAAGCTTGGCCGTTGTATCATTTATCTTGGTGGATATTGCAACGCAAAAGCCATCTCCCATAACTCGTCTGCATTCCGCCAGTTATCAATTGGTGACATTAGTCAGAGGAGCGAGAACCGACAAATTGGTCGTTTTGGACTCACAGTTTTACTTAGCACTGTAAAGTAGATGTAGAACTGCGACTGCGCACTCCTAATGGGCAGTAATTTAGTCCAACAATTCCATCATCAACACCCGTGCTTACCCATTAATAAAAGCTGTCTCACGCACATTGGTCTTCGGTTACTTAAGCACATAGATGACAGATTCATTCTTTACAATGGCGATGGTGGTTATTCAGTGACTGATAAATCATTAATCCCGGTGACAACTTCTCAGAATTGAGTAATATGAGTTTTAAGATGGAAGTGTCTCTTTCTACTTTTGTCAAAGTGCTGTTTGAGTATAATCCATTTTTGACTCTCCAGAAGTTCTCTTTGTTACCAAATTCTAAGTTTTTAAAGGTTTTATAGTTAGACTACCTTCCTCAAGTAATAGCACGCATATGTCCGCTTTATTTTGGCTAATGAGCACTTTAAGATCATGCGAAGTAAAAGCTACACCATCTAATACTCATCGCAATAAGTAGCATCCACATAGACCAACATGCGAGGTTCTAAAAACAAAATTGTCCTCGTCCCTTGACTATTCTGGTTGTAACCACCATTGCACTGTAACATAACCCTACTTCACTTCCTCTATTCCCCTTCAGGTTGCCGTGCGTCTATCCCAAAGCGGACAAAATACCTTTCCAGAGGCAACAGTAATTACGACAGAGGCAAAGGAATCCACGCTTCTTTTAATTGTAAAGTTAAAACTTCAAGCCGCTTCATCTCAATAAACACCTATGCGACCAGGTGAAACCCAGTTGCCCTTTTCAAGATAACTTCAAATCATTACTTTGTCTGCATGGTTTGACCGAGAGAGATTCTTTTGAACGACTATTCTCATACATCACAATTCAAAATTCAAACCATTTTACAAATCGATACCAAATAACAATTAATGCAGATCGGGGGTGTGCATCAGCTACATTTTTCGTTAGAGCTTAGAACCTCGAAGTCATAACCAAATCAGTGTATTCGAATGCAGAGACAACGAACTTAGTGCAAGAATTATTAAAAATGACCTACTTGAACCCCTCACTGCGAGCACTGCAAAATCGCAAAAGCTGAGGACAAAATAAGATGTCTCGCAAGGTACCTTTTTGACTTAGCGGAGGCGAAGCTTTGCTTCTTAGAATTCTTGCATTTTTTTGCAGAGTCCACATTATTAAAGCATAGATGCTGAGAAATACTCCGATTAAAATGCACGAAAGTCATCCTCAAGAGAAGCGAAAATCTTAACTGAGAGGTAGTTCAAATTGCGGCTCTTGTGCGTCGTGATTTTCAGTGCTTTTATGTAATTTGATCAAGTCCGAATTGTTTGCATAGTGTGCAGCAAACTGCGAACTTGCAGTGGTAGAGGCAAATTTACCTTTAAGTTTGGTAAACGAGCAGCTGATTGCTCACCGTCTTGTTTCATTTGGTGCATTATCCTTATTTTTACCCGAAAGTACATTTGATGGAAAGTTTGTATTAACAGTTATTCAGGCCATGTTTTAATTTGCGCACACTGATTACAAGTCCATGATCTCGGATGCTGGTACAAGCAGTGCAGCGGCTTCTCTGAGCTAAGCTGTGGCTAGGCTAGCGATGATAAGCACTCCACTGGATTTTGTTTCAGCACCTTTGTCTAAAATTATTTGGAAGGGGAAGCGAAGGTCCTGTGAATTTATTTAAAAGTGCTTCACGTTCACCATTAATTAAATTTACTTTATGAAATGAGAAAGGCACGAATTGTAAAGAAAGCTTTGGAAATTCCAGTAGAAGAAAGCATAGATTTTCGGTGTATTAGCAAGCTCTCCTTACCTATACCCCTAATAGCAGGTTACAAATTTACGACACATCTGGCCCTTTAGCATAAGTTTCTGCAAAAACTTATATGTCTTGACCAAAAAACACAAGAAATTATTGGAGAACTTCATTGTGATATCAATTGCAACTAAATAATCAAAACTTTCGGGTTCGAACAAGGCGTGAGTGAAGTGTTAGGAAGTTTAGAGACAAACTAACAATACGCCTCCACTCCACCTCCCTTTGCCTTCCAACAGCACCCAAACGTGTAGTGCTACTAACAATTTAGATTGAATGCGGTCTCTGGTTTTAATGATGCTCAGTGGTCGACGCCTGTCGGAACCAAGAGGGGATTTATCACTAAATTTGCTGGATTGGGGTTAGGGTCTGCCAGGGACCTTGCTAAAGAGGGACTTGGCACTCACCTGACCATGTGGATAGGGCAATGCCAAATGGCAGATTTGCCAGTCCACAGCATGCTTGCAGTAATCTGTTGTAATGATTTGTGCAAGCAAAGTCAAGATTTCACATGGTCGAACTCCAGAAATACACTGCAACTTAATCTTTTTTATCAAAGCGGTGCTGCAGATTGATGCACTGAGCATTGGTTGGTGGGTGCTGCTGCCAGATGGCTTTATTCAACGGTTTATTTGCATACCTGGCTTTGTAAGACACAGGGCTCTTGTCACTACAAGGGCTGTGAGAAGGCTTTCATGTTCGGTAAATAGGCTTGCAAGTAAATTACTCAGTTAGTCAACCCGTTTGGCTGCTATGACCAAGCCATAATACCTCAAGCATATCCCATCCCTCCTCACTGCAGTATTTCTCTGTACCCACCTGTCAGCTTCGCCTATCTTCCCATTTAGGCAGCGCAGAGTGAAAAATACACATCGAGGTGGGTGGAGAGAGGATGCAAGTATGAGAGTTGTCTAAAGGGCTATTGAAAGAGAAAAAAGCATGTAAATTGGTGAAATGCATTGCTCAATTGCAGACGTGCTTTGAACATACAATTTTTAAATCTGGCCTCAGACACGCTACGCTGTGCTGCAGATATGTAGTCGTAGGCTTCATGCTGTCCCAGCCGCAAAACCACCGTTAACTCTGATGCCTGGTCCCAATGCCGTCTCTTTCTTGCAGCACCGAGATCCTTTGTTTGTCCATCTCAACACCACTACACTAAACGCTGCTCCCGTCGGTCCTCCCCTACGCATGCATACCCACTTGCCCGCCCTGTTCCTCTAGCAGCAGATGCTGTAGAAGACGGGAATGAAATGCGGAAGGACGAGTGTTGGAGTGATGTTGCTAATGCCACACTCATCTGGGATCGAGTCAGTTTGTGAAGTTGTGCAGAGAGGGGGAGAGGTAAATGTGTGGGTGACTTGGATGAGGTAAAACAGCCGATGGTTCCTTGACAAAACACCACCATCTACCTGTCTCAATCACAGTAGTCTTACTCTATCTTTTGCCACTACTGACAAGTGTTTGCAGTGGAAAAGAACATCAAAATTCTATCACCAATCATTCTACCAGTGCTTAGTCGTCGCACATTAAAAGACTGCTTAAGTAATTAAAAAAGCAAGTCCTTGCTAGCCTAAGAGTCGTTGGATTGTCACTACCTTACGTAGGTATAAGCACAAAGCAAACCCGTGATTTTGAACTGGGAGTGGATGTATGCAAGCTGAAAACGAATGTACAACAACAATGACTAATGCCTCGCACGGTTGATGAGTGCGGCATATGTTGCTGCCCAACATCTTTCAAGATGAGGGATAATAGGCCGTATAGGTTATAACGGGACATAGTCACCTTCTCATCATAGTAAAGGGGCACTCCCAAAACTTCAAAGTGGACTGGCTACACCTAGAGAGAAACGGTTACATATTATGGAAGCTGCGTTTCAAGATGCTTTGCAGTTTGTTGATTTGTACCATACGTGCTGGTAACACTAATTAATTTAAGAAATCTGCCACGGCTGCAGTTGAGACTCATTGTTTGCTGATATATTGATGTGACTAATTATTTGTAAGTAAAAATGAAGTTATGGGCTACTTCTATTGTCCCTTCGCATTCCATTATTCCGTTAGCTCGAAAATTATTCAACAACACCTGTTGATTTGCGTATAGCTGTGCACATTACGTGGTTTCTAGTTTGGCTTTGTTATTATGAGCTGTGCCTTCTTTCGGTTAAATTGGTGTGCAGGTTGTAGTCCCACGAACAAATTTAATTTATTGGCAGAAAGCACAGAACCGAACAACTTGAACTCCAGCAAACGAATGGACGCGCACACACACTGAATTGGGTGAAAATGTAACTCAAGCCATGATAATAGCCCACTGAAACCAATTTTTTTTTTGGTACATGTGCACTTTCCCGGGGTAGTGTAACAGCAGACATATTTGATTGCTATAGCATTAAAATGGGAAGTTGGAGGTCGAGGGATGGGTGCAATACTTGGAATTGCCAAGAAGGCGTTTGCAGGGTTGAGGAGGGTCAAAGATCTAAAACAGCCATATGATCGCTTTAAAGTACCATCAGGGTGAGGGCAGCGCCTAAAGACATTAGCCAAGGGCGGGTGCAGCTGGAGTAGCAAGATAATGGAACCGTCAGGCCAACGCACGCCAGTGTTAGTCAAGATGGACACTTCTTTGACGGTAGCATCGAGAGCCTTGTGAAAACTACAACTGGAGACGCCCTTCTGCATGGTCCTCACATTGCACCACCAGCGCACTTTACAATGCTTGCATACAAGCCTAGTAGAGCACGCCGGCAAAAGGACTCCTAGGATTATGAAGTAATTTACAAACCTGGCCTCCTCGACTTGGCACCATTCCACCAGCATCCCACCAGTCCATGCGCTTCCCTTGGCCTATTTTCTCCTCCTCTTGCTCTTCCCCTTCATTGGGGCTGAAGTAGGCATCTCGTGGTGGGGAGGAAAGTATCTTGATGTCTACTTTGCAGACGCGATGATGCAGGAAAGTGGATTAAGGTGGAAAAGCAAATAGGCGAGTGATGTCTGTTCTCGCGAAACCGCCAACAAGGAATGATGTCCAAAGCTCACACCAGTCCGCATAGGGAGCCACTACGCGACACGCGCAACTAATCGATTCACACGTGTGGGATGCAAACATGCCAATTAACCAGCCAATCGGAAGAAATGCTCTGCTCCGCGTTGCTTCGTCTGCTCTTATTCATTCTCTTTTACGGTATTGTTCCCGCCATTCAGTATCGAGCTGATCTGTAAAGGGGAATGAATTAGCCATTATAGCCTATCGTGCCTTCATGGGGTTTGCCTCAGTTACGCTTCACAACCAGTCCACCATACCATTAAATTGGTATCCACAGTGATCTACGTAACGTAAATTGGGCACAATTCACTCACATTTGTTTCCAGCAAAGACCGCCAACTCTTCCCGTTCGAGGTGTTCAGCATCGTCTCCTCCTTTAGGTTGTTATTTAAAACTATCTTAACAAAATAGGGACTTAGCCCATTTGGGGATGCACTAGGTCAACTCAGACACACCTCTTTGGCCTTTTATGCCATAAGAGGTCATTTGTCTTGCCACTAACTTGTAAGAGGATGTAAGGATACTCTATTAGGCCACAGCTTTTTAGGCTAACTACTATGTGTGCTTCTAATGGTATGTGTAGAACTCGCTTAAAATAAGGCAAGCACTACAACACCAATGGCCTGTCGGGTTCTGTGGTCGAGGCGAAGCATTTACGTTACTAATATACACCCCTTTTCGGTACCACACTATATAATCGTACTGTTGCAGTTCCTATGCCCACCGTGTCACCAAACGGTTCCTATCCTTCAATGTCTTCATTCAAATTAATACCTAATTAATCATTGTCAGTATGGCCTTCTTCGCCAGCAGACAAGTTCTACAAGCTCTGAATACTGCAAAAATAAGGGACAAATCACCTTGAATGTTTGACTCTTCCAACTCTACTTATTTGTTAGGCTTATTGCTCTCCCAAACCCAGCTAAAGAAAGTGCACTGAAGTGGGACGTTGCTTGGTACGAAATCCGGGTTACGGGGCATGGAGCAGCAACACAAATAATCCAGCATAGGGAACGATTGAAATCAAAGCAAAATATCATGGAAGAGAATGTCAAATGCAGAATTCAAAATGCGAAGGTTGAGGAGCAAATGGAAAAGTGCAACTTGGGGTCCCTCAACATTGGCAGCTGCCATCACGTACTTAGCAGCAGGCTACACGTTACATGTGTGAATTACAAAGTACCAAAATGTTTGCAAATGATGCATGAATGATTAACTTTTAGGCGAACGAATTGCACTTGCCACCGGCTACGACGTTGCGATTAGGCAGAATATAAGCATGGTGCAGTTTTGAGGCGAAATTATGTAAGATGGCATTTTACTTCTCAAACACACCATCTTCAACCACTGCCATCATGCTGTAAGATGAATAATATTCCTTCGCTGATTACTAGTGTACCACCAGCGTCAGGCAGGTACCTCAGCCTCCTCTCCCACCACTACTTAACGCCTTAGCATAAACTAAATTCCTCCACCATTTATGCGCATTGTTGATTAACAACTCGTAACAATGGGATCGTGTAGGGAGCCATTTAACAAGCAGCATGCAAGTTACAGTACGTCCCTACCAAAGGAAGCCAAAGGCAAAACATACCCAAATTAGGGTTAGCCCGTTTAACAGAAAACTTCATCAAGGCGCCTTAGCAACTACATGGAATAACTAGTCACTCCAATTGCAATTAAATACTTAATCGAGAAAATGAAGTCCCGAAAAGTCAGAAAATACAATCACCCTACAATTACCCGCACCAACTTCATTATTTGCATGGAAAGTGGGGCATACCAGTAACAGCCCATTTCACCCNAGGAGGAAGGGAAAGGAGAGGATGTGGATGTGTTGAGGGGATTGCAAGAGAGCATCCACAAGACATCCTGCAACTTAAGCTATTCTGGTGAGTGAATCTACTATTTGCACCATTGCACGAAAAACCAAGTCAGTTAGCCAGCCATTCAGTGTTTGACTTGATACTCTAGTCGAGTGTGTAGGGCGCCAGGCTAAGAAAATCCCTGCAAGGAGATAAAAAGGGGCAGACAGTGAGATGGGCAGATAGAAGCAGGAGGTATGAGCAAGACGCTCACCTTCGCTCTTTAGCGAGTAAGAGTAGGAGTAGAAGATGGAACTAAGGCAAGATGGGATAGGGCAAACTAAAGCGACGACAAATAGATATAAATAGAAAGTATTCGGCAGTCTCAACTAAGCTGTACCAAATCAAGTGCTAGTTCTCGGTATGGTGTGAATTGGTCACATTCAGGCTAGTCTATGCTAGTCCAGTACAGGTTATGATACTTTGCGTTATTTAATCATGTCATATCAAAGATGAGACCTGTGAAGGGATGAAGGGACTTACCAAGAGGGCGCTAGCAGCGAATGAGGTAGGAGGAGAGGCAGGGGCGACTTGATTGTAGGTTTGAAGCAGATGAGGCTACGATAAGCGTGATGGAGACGGAGAAGCAAGATTTTCTCGCGGCACTAAATTGGAAAGGTAAAGTCAAGAAAATAAAATGCAGGCGACTACTCACGCCCCCTTATCGTGTGAGTTGAATGCGTGCAGCACGCACGGTGGGACACAATGTAAGACGCAATACCCAAGATATATCGAGAATAGTGTGGGACAAAGGAGACACTCACCCAAGGCTTTTTGGATCGGGGTGTGGAAAGGGTGGAGTAGGCAGGTGGGCGCCCATCCGCCCTTTTCGGGGACTTCATCAAACCTGATTCCTAGGTGAACACTGCACTGCCTAAAATCTGAGAGGAAGAAAGGGAATGCCTCAATTCACATGGCATGGAGTTGGTGCGGGTCTGTTTGGCAGACCAAATCAGCGTTTGTGTTAACTTTAATGGTAATGCATGAAGGCGCCACTGAATGTGTAGCATGCACAATTGACCGGATAGCCCAGTCAAATCTTATCTTTCCTAATACTTGAGTCGCTCATAGTCTAGCTTAGGTGGCAGATCTAGTCTGTGATGTTCCGGCGCTAGTCAGGCATAGTCTCGAGTACTGTGCTAGAGTGCTCCCACAGTGGGACATGGATTTACCAAATCAAGTGCTAGTTCTTGGTATGGTGTAAAATTGGTCACATTCAGGCTAGTCTATGCTAGTCCAGTACAGGTTATGATACTTTGCGTTATTTAATCATGTCATATCAAAGATGAGACCTGTGAAGGGATGAAGGGACTTACCAAGAGGGCGCTAGCAGCGAATGAGGTAGGAGGAGAGGCAGGGGAGACTTGATTGTAGGTTTGAAGCAGATGAGGCTACGATAAGCGTGATGGAGACGGAGAAGCAAGATTTTCTCGCGGCACTAAATTGGAAAGGTAAAGTCAAGAAAATAAAATGCAGGCGACTACTCACGCCCCCTTATCGTGTGAGTTGAATGCATGCAGCACGCACGGTGGGACACAATGCAAGACGCAATACCCAAGATATATCGAGAATAGTGTGGGACAAAGGAGACACTCACCCAAGGCTTTTTGGATCGGGGTGTGGAAAGGGTGGAGTAGGCAGGTGGGCGCCCATCCGCCCTTTTCGGGGACTTCATCAAACCTGATTCCTAGGTGAACACTGCACTGCCTAAAATCTGAGAGGAAGAAAGGGAATGCCTCAATTCACATGGCATGGAGTTGGTGCGGGTCTGTTTGGCAGACCAAATCAGCGTTTGTGTTAACTTTAATGGTAATGCATGAAGGCGCCACTGAATGTGTGGCATGCACAATTGACCGGATAGCCCAGTCAAATCTTATCTTTCCTAATACTTAAGTCGCTCATAGTCAAGCTTAGGTGGCAGATCTAGTCTGTGATGTTCCGGCGCTAGTCAGGCATAGTCTCGAGTACTGTGCTAGAGTGCTCCCACAGTGGGACATGGATTTAGAGCAAGTAGTTGCACTCCAGCAGGCCTGTTTGCGATGAAACGATCTATTAGTGGAGGTCAAACAAGTGTTGC
Organism: Taenia saginata; assembly: GCA_001693075.2. Lineage (NCBI taxonomy): Eukaryota > Metazoa > Platyhelminthes > Cestoda > Cyclophyllidea > Taeniidae > Taenia > Taenia saginata. The sequence continues at coordinate 18,886 of LWMK02000156.1, forward strand.
TGAAGCCTCTCTTCCGAACGCTGCATTACTCCAATTTAAGTAGATAAACATTTCCCACGCCAGCAATCGCTATCCAGTCGTAAGGCCTCAACTAGCGCCACTTTTTATTATTGCTTTCAAATAGGTGTCGAAAATGTTGCTTCACATTGCCCAGAATGTTCTGACGCGCCATCTCAACATGGACATTCAACTTTTGACCGGTCTCCTTTTAATGGGCCCTAACCGAAAAACGGATCAACCAGTGGTGAACATAATCAGCCATCCGCGTGAGTTCGAACTGGAGTGGCAGCTAGAGGTAATCGTGAAGCAGAAATTGATTAATGTGCATAGACTTGCACCTACTGCCCTCATGCTTGCGAACTGTTAAGTGTGCCTGCTCGATCAGATAGAGCGCACTTCCCACCTCGTGGGGACCAGTGTTGCGACTGCCTTGCTAAACATCGAGAGGTCTGGTGTCTTTAGGAGCCATCACCGTCATTAGTCCGAGTTAGTAATTGCACCACAGCTTGAAGCATAAATCCTTATGATCTTGACGCCACTTAGAAGCGTACTTGTGATTGCCTAATGTATGAGCAATTTGTTTGACCCTTTCTTTGTTAACAGGGTTTGCCTGATTGCTATAATGCAAAGACTAATGTGTGTCCGGAAGATATTCACCCAATTCAAAGTTGGAGGGTTAGCTGCAGCACCTCCACTGGGTACCGATTGCGCTGCAAATTGCTTGTCTTCAAGGAAGAGCAATCTCAATGCAGTAAAAGCAAGAAAAAGTCCTTTACTGCCGTGGTAATTTTGTTGGCAAATGGTTCCTTCCTAAAGAGTGTGGATATTGTCGTGCTAAAAAGTGCAATTTTTTTGCAGATGCAAAATTCCTTTGTGAGGAAGTAAGTTCCAATGCAAAAAGTAGGCACGACAATTGCGCGAACATTTCATACTTTTGCGTTGTTCCTTACTCATTTTCACTTCATTGTTGCAATAGCATTATTATCGACTAGGGGTGAACAAGTGGCTTTCGATTTTATCTGTGGATCGTGATGACGGAAATTGGCCGTTCTAATGCCCGTGCACGATCCTACAAGTCGATTTAGTGTCGACGGATGCGTGAATATAATAAAAGAGGCGGCATTTGGCACCGTTACAGTAAATGCAGAGGCACTTACGGATGAAGGGGAGCCCGGGCTTTATCTGTGTCTTTTTTATTTACGCACGTATTTTCGTTGTATCTGCCGTACTCCAAAATCCAAAGGTCTGAATCGGAAGGCTAGAATTTAGGAAGGTTGCAGTTGTCAATGTGTTTGCATTTCCTTGCAATCCCTCATGAAGATGACCCTCTCCTATTATGAGCATTTTCAGCACCACAAGGCAACAGTACCAGTCTCAGAATTTCCATGCAAAAGGAGGAAGCGAGGAGCACCACACCGTCGACTGTGATATTGTGCAGCCAAACTTATTAACTGTGAAGGGAAGAGAAGGGCTGAAGAATACTGTTAGACTGGTGGTCATTCGCGCACCGGTGCTTTCTTTCCGATTCCTTCTGCGTGGGTAGGATTAATCCCCACCCCTAGTGCTTAGGCTGTACTCGCGCAACTCATTTGCCAGTCAAACGATTTTTCCCATATGGCCTGATCAACTCCCTGTTGCTAGATGCTCTAGCAATTAGCTCTTAATAAAACAGAAGCAGAATGTGCCTTGCGAAAGTGACGGCTTTGACATGCAGGCAGATGATCAAATCCACTTTTGTTAAGCTATTCTCCTCTTAGCCGAGTATAGTTCGCGGCAGTTGCGTGAATTATTGAGGGGTTTGTCAAATGTTGCCATTGACGAACACCTTTTTAAACATAGGGGCTTTTGCCCACTCTGCCATTCCTAGCCACAAATTTCAGCATTTGAATGACACTTCTTTCAACGTGAACACGCTACTGTTTGGCCCACAGAAACAGGAGAGAAGCCCAAATCATCATTACCCTTACTTCCCATAGCCACGTTGTTGACTGGTGCATTTTTGCGCGCCCTCACACAAACAAGCTCAGGTGGTCAGCCATTAAATTGTAATGATGCTTTCAAACCTGCTTCTTGTTGCCATTGCACTGCTGCACAGATTTGCATCTTAATACAAGTAGCCAAAAATTATGAAGAATATTTTACGCTGCTTAGCTAAATTTAAGCCTTTAAATTAACATTTTGCTAGCTGTTGGGTGCGTGTCAATTTCAACCTGGGAAAACAGCACACCTTAGACATGCATGCGTTTATCAGCTTTGATTCTTCTTCGTAAGCGCTTCCCGAAAAAACGAATCTCAATAAACTGTCAGTTATATCTGATGTACAGCCCCGTTCCTACTATGCAGGACACGCCTCCAACTGATAAAGATAGGGATACCAGAAAACAGCCTAAATGCCTGTCAGTTCTTTCATATGCGCCAAAGACTAGTAACTGCCTTGATGTGAAAATGGGCTTGCATCATTCGTAGACTGCACTTATAAACTGCATCACCCTGGGCCCACCTTCCGAATGCACTTACCTGTATTTGCAATGGCGAACGCCCAATATACTTGGCGTTTCGTTGGCGAGTTACGTCCGAGTGCCAATGGTCACTTCTAGTGTGCAGGATGGATAACAAGAATAGTCCATGGGGAATATAGTTCACAATTTATTTTAAAAACAAAATTGACATTGCCCTTAAGTTTAAAGGAATGTGAATAGAGAGGAAGATGAGGAGGAATTTGGGGGTGAAAACAGCGTGGAAAGATGGCGACTGTCGGGTGGCATGAATTGATTTATGTAGTCAGTGAAATTGCGCCTTGTCGGCTTAATAAACATGCTCTTTGTTTTAGAATCTCACCTTCCCCAACATTTCAATGTTTCTATTAATGGGAAAGAATTGCTTGTGATCAGAATGTTTATCCGTTGAGGCACTAAGCATGTTTATTTGTCAATCCGCCCAAAATTCACTCCAAGATCGTTACAGAACAGTTGCCCACCGAATAGCAGGAAGTAAGCTACAAAGTGAGTGCTTACTTCTTAGCTCTAAAAATGCTCATTCAAAATTCCAGTATTCATTTTAAATGCCTTGATCGTTTCACCCTGATTGAAGGGCATCAGCCGTGAAAAGCAGTTTAGAGGGATCCTGCTGAGTTTTAAAACGAATGCACTATTGTGAATTAAAGAGCTTCTAGCGTAAACGCTTGAGATTCATCGCTCCTGGATGGTGGCACGTTTGCCTGCCTGGTCGTCAAACTACTTCTGCTGCCGTCCAAGCATTGTGATTCGACCTAAATTGACACCTTTTAATCTATAGCCAGAATAATCCACGCTGCTTGTGGTGCACGCTATGATGGACAAAGGAAGGATCTAAAATTAATGTCCTTAAGTGATTTGATTTGTTTCATTGTTCAAAACAATCACCGTCCATTCGAATGGGTTTCCGTTCACTGTTTTGTTAAGAAGCGCGTAACTCAACCAACCAGCTCACTTGCCATCGCATTCCTAGTGGGTGATAAGTAAAGATGCTGGATTGAGTTTCAGGTAACTGAAGGACTTTAGAATTTGGCGCCAATCGTTACCCAATTCAGACATAATTGAGCTGTCATTCTCAGTTATTATTCCCCACACTTAGTGCTGTGCCACTGATACCTTGTCTATCACTCGTGAACTTGGTTCCCAGTAACACAATTCCAGCCTCCTGCCTATTGTCCTCCACTATCGTGCGTGGATAAAGACATGGAACAAGCAAAAATGTTTCATGCTTTACACAAAGTCCTTTTGTAAGTTTGAAGACTTGTAGAAGGTGCCGAAACAGTAAAACTTGGCCTCAGATACCCCATGTGGAGGTACTAATGACGAGGCGAGACCACTTGCCTAGCAGACGTAGACCTTTATGATCCTTTTACCTAACTTTTCTCGAATTTACATTAGGAGATGCTTGCGAACAATGGGTTCCAACTGAACCACTTGCTTAATGAGGAAGCCATTGAAAATCCCCTTGTGGTTGATCGAAAAGCACTGCTGGTATGCACCATGAAATTGTTCTCCATGCAACCGTGTTATAAAGCCATGTAAATTTGGCGCCTACCAATTCTCTATGATGAAGAAAGAATGCTGCATTGTGCATTGATATTCTAGTTTGCAAACTATCATCTGCGCCGAGGGAGAATTTCCTCCTTTTTATAACTCGTCCGATTCTTCGTTTCAATTGGCCGGAAAAGAGAAAAGAAGGCTGATGTTGGACACAAATGCGCCGCTTGAAGTGAAGAGCATAAGGACTTGGATGAGATGCATCAACACCTCCTGCGTCATAGTGATGGCAAGTTCTACTTATGTGTGCTTTGTTTCCATGAGGTCCACAAAGACACACTTGAATAAGGTTTGATTGCGGCTGGTGTTCCCTTCCTTCCAGACTATCGTGATTCTGCTTGTCAAGGTGGCTCCATACCCTTGCTATTAGTGGAGGACAGGTGCAATCCAACACTGAAGTTTAACGCTGACAGCTGTGCCTGCAAGCGCTTTACTTCGAAAGCTTTAGGCAACATCTAGCTCCTATTTATGTCGCTGCGCAAGCCGAAGCAGCTAAAGGATCCCAGTATCGCGCCTGAGACAATTGCAGTGCCGTGCTAATCCCCAGGCAGCATGATATCAATTTGCTTTAGTCTGGAGTCAGCGACGGTGCGCTGGTTTCATAACAATCAACCGAGGGAGAATTTCCTCCTTTTTATAACTCATCCGATTCTTCGTTTCAATTAGCCGTAAAAGAGAAAAGAAGGCTGATGTTTGACACAAATGCGCTGCTTGAAGTGAAGAGCATAAGGACTTGGATGAGATGCATCAACACCTCCTGCATCATAGTGATGGCAAGTTCTACTTATGTGTGCTTTGTTTCCATGAGGTACACAAAGACACACTTGAATAAGGTTTGATTGCGGCCGGTGTTCCCTTCCTTCCATACTATCATGATTCTGCTTGTCAAGGTGGCTCCATACCCTTGCTATTAGTGGAGGACAGGTGCAATCCAACACTGAAGTTTAACGCTGACAGCTGTGCCTGCAAGCGCTTTACTTCGAAAGCTTTAGGCAACATCTAGCTCCTATTTATGTCGCTGCGCAAGCCGAAGCGGCTAAAGGATCCCAGTATCGCGCCTGAGACAATTGCAGTGCCGTGCTAATCCCCAGGCAGCATGATATCAATTTGCTTTAGTCTGGAGTCAGCGACGGTGCGCTGGTTTCATAACAATCAGTTCAGTTCAACTGGCCCATGTCCTTGAAAATCACTAACCATTACACCAATGTCAAGGGCAAAAGCAGGGGCAGGAGAGCTCCCGTTTTGCCTGCTGTTCTCGCGAAAACACCGGTTTTGTCAGTACATCGTTGTTATTTGCATTGCTATGTGCCAACTGTCTCCTCCCTTTGGTTTCAGCGCAGGCACTAGCGCCCACAGCAAAAGCAGTTAGATCTGCCGATTCAAGTTGTTGAATTGACCAAACTGATGAACCTTGCCGGTTAAATTTGCCTAACTGCCAAAGATTTAGCCTATTTTGGCCTAATGATTGTTCGACAATTATGAGCAACAGCCTAATATGGCCTTTGTGTTGAGGTTAGAAGCTGAGATAGCCAAAATCATGTGGTAAAGCACCAGCTACACTAAGCAAGAAGCGGTGGTGAATCTGTATGTGCTCACGGAAACGTAGATAGCCGTAATCCTTCAGTAATCGCACGATTCGCACGCAAAATATCTATTGCCCTAAGCCCGGTGAAAACACATGGTCACATAGTCCAGTTGAGGCAATGTGCAACGTGACAGCAAAGATCAGATTTCCTTGAATTTATTTCATATTAACTAGCAACACAATGGTAACCTGTTGTTACCCTTTATCTCCATTTTGTGCTTCTCTGTTCCTCGCAACCTTACCTTTTCTTTAGTTGTGGAGTGTTTTGAATCCTCCATGAAGATCACATTGAGTTGTTACTTAATCTACTGTGTGAGGATTTTCCTTTTAATTCTATAACACTTTCACTTCCTCATCCTTGCTACAAGAGTTACTTCTGCTTGGTATTGGGATGAAGGACACAAAACAACCAAACCCAAATGGAAAGGGCAAAGCGATCGTTCCTCCTACCCTATGCACCCACAAAGCAAAATGGTATCACTGCAAAATGTGACGTGCTTTGCAAAAGGAGGAGAAGGTCAAAGGTGGAATGAGGCATACACCGAGTTTCAACATCTATCAGCGCAAACTGCCACTGTATTTTTGATTTTCTCATCTTGACGATGCGATGCCTGCTTTTGCCTAGCAGAAGATGCTGGGACGATGCGATTAGAAACTTACACTCATTACTGACGTCGGTGGTTGAAAGAAGAAAGGAGCAGTTAGCAGATCAAGCTTAAATGCATAGTGAAGTAATGAAGCCTTTATTTTAGGGATTCGGTGAGGTTTTTCTTATGCGTTGTTCCTCTGCATGACGTGACTTAGGTTTCCACACGCATAGGCAAGGTTTGAGGTGACTGTGCATGTAGAGTGCGTGGATGTGCAGGGAAGCTGCATCGAGAGATGAAATAGCGTAGTCTGTGGCCAAATAATACTAGGTTCTGTCTGTACAGTGGGTATTTTAAACGAGGTAGCTGCAACTCTGACGCAAAGCACCACACGTCCTACCACGTGTGTTCTAACTGGCGCAGAAATTTTCGCTAATGCCGCTCAATGAAGAAAATATAAAGCGGATACATGCAAGCAATTTATACCACCACTTCACTAGCATCTTGAGGTGTTGCTAATGTGTATGAACGCTTTCAGCGATCAGTTAATCCACGGTAAAGACATGCGGTTTGGAGATCAATTCATAAATTCGTGTCGCTCTTGCTGCTGATCTTACATCTGCTGATGATACTGCGGCTAATGATCGGGAATCTCATTTTATATGAGCACCTCTGTGCCACCATATGCAACACAGAAACTTAATCGTCAGTCACATGCCAATCACTACTTCGTTCCTGTTTTCCTCGCAGATTAGTATGCATGCACTGTTTGGCATTAATTGTTTACGATCAAGTGGGACCCACCTAAGTAGCCTTCAAATATTTAAGCCAGTCGCATGGAATACGCTCAGATATATTTCCATTTTATGCTTTGGATCAGAAATAGGGGCTGGATGGGAATTTCACCAAGTGTGTCATGAACCGTGGGCTTATAATTTGCCCGTTTGCTGTGGCAAGGATCATTGTCTGCCTCCTCCTCCCTGGAAGGCGATGACGTTCGCTTAGCCACGAGATTTGTGGAATCGAAAGCCTGGTTACCTAGACGATGATGAGCGTTGCACTTGTAGCTAACGCAGATTAAGCCACATCAATTCGCCGGAACTGATACAGCAACAAGACAATTTCAATTCAATAAGAATTCTCTACCATGATGAGAAAATGAGGAATTGTCATGATTTAAATAAAATTTAGCGACTTATGTTCCCTGAGCGCCTGGACCAGCTTAATTTTACCTAAAGTTAGCCAAATACACTAATAGCGGCGTTCTTACGTTAAAAGCGAATTCTACTGAAGACAAAGGAGTTCACCCGATGTAATCAGCTGCGATGAGTGCGTTTCATGAAGTGGGATGATTGTTCAAAAAGAATGGTCAACATCTGACGGAACGATGGGTCTAGATGATTGCAAAGCGAAATGCTGTTGCGTTCGACAGAGCGAATTGAAACCAAAAGGACAAGATAATTGTCAAGACATAATTTTAAGGCCTAATATGGATGTGCGTTGCAAAAAATAGGGCTGGCAAAGGCATAGTCACTACAGTTCCAAGTGTGGATGGGTGTAAAGGAAATAGCATCATTGAGAACACACTGGACAAACTTTGGGAGAAGAAAGTTTTGTGGTGACGACATACTTACGATATTCATATAAGTGAGTGGGAATAATTCTGATATTACTGGTCAGGACCAGAGCAGAGGGTGCAAAATTAACTTGTAAGTAGAAGATGTCCATTTTGTTAGAAAGGGTAGGAGAGTTGCGTACGAATCTAGGACAGAGCCTACGGCGCAATCATTCGGTAAGCGCGAAAAGGTCCTGGACCTGTCATCAACCTCAATTGATGTTGAAACGCTGAAAAGCGGTCATCTCGTACCAGAGTATATTGGGCGCAGCAGGCGCGTGGGGATAAATATTGTCCCACTTACTCTGTTTCTTCAGTATGTTCGCTTATACGATTTCTAGATAAAAAATAGGTGACAAGTTCAAAAATTTACATTAATGCGTTGCTCATATGCTACACCCTGCACATTTGGAAACATTTTCACTCACTTGTGTAGTAGAGCCTTTGGCCGAAGGTTCCAAAGGACCTCGAATTCGCTAATGCATCCCGTATACCCAAAAGGAAAACCTCAAAAGGAAGACTGGTGTAGGTTGAATTACAGGTGTTTAATTATTTATTAGGTGGTTGCAAGCAATGATCAGAAATAATAGCACACATTGCGCATTCAAAGCGAGAGAGAAGTAGAGGAGGGCTTGCACACCGTCAACTAGCCCCACCTCCATTGTATACGGAGGCTTCTGCACAAGCGTCGGTGTAAGCACGACCTAGATCATGGTTGCTGTTTACCACCATTGCTGCGGCCATCCCCACGGCGACCACCATTGCGGCTTCCGCTCACACGGCCACTCACACGGTGACCAGCATTGTGGCTTCTGCACAGCCCACAATGCCCACTTCTGCCCACATTGTGAGCCCTTCACAAACTCACCCCACGGTGCCCACTTCCACGGATACGAACATGGCCAACCTCCCCACTCCATTTGTTCGGCTGTACCTCTGCTTTCCTTGAAACTGACCTGTATGCCAACGTATGTCTGCTTATATACTAGTTGCTTTGTCTCTAATTGCTCCGCGTGACGCTCGTGCTCAGTGTACTTTTGGTCCCAAACCCGTGCTCTCGTGATTCGAATTCTTCCAAGTGGTGCTATGGGTGACGTCTGGCCCGTGAATTGCATGCGACCGACTTCGCGTAGTGGTTTCCGCTTGGGCGGTAAAGTTACTTAGAAACTGATCAAGCGTCTTCTGAATCGTGACTGCTTTTGCCAATGCGCAGATAGCGGGTATAAGTCTCGGTCAAAAATCTTAGCGCTTTCAAAAATCTTGTCACTACAATCCGCAAAAGACAAGTGACACGCTGATTCTGCGCACAAATCCAACTTAGTCTATGTATAATTTTACCGCCTCAACTGAATGGTGAACTCACTTCGTCTAAAAATTGACGAGATTAAATATGCTGCCACATAGTACACATAGCCTTCAACAATGTTGCAGCAGACGACTACACTGGAAATATAAAGCAAATCACACGTTTGCAGAAGTGGTCGTAGAGCTATTTGGCGGGTGGCAGAGCAAACTACACAATTTGACGAACAGGCCTATCCTAATCAGTAATTATGAGAGATGTCATCCTTCCCCTGCATTAGCCCAATTCAATTGAAGTAATGCAATGCACCATTTTCTAAAGCATTCTCATTGAACAATGATTACAGCACCCGAGCGTGAGCACAATATATTGATTGTCTTCTCTTTATTTGTGCATTTGGTGCAGCTCTTGGCTGCATCCAAAGATAAGGGAACAAATGCATCGCTACCTTGCAGTTATCTTTCGCCTTTTTTCCCTTTACCATCTCGCTTGCATTCCAACGTTCTAAACTGCAGCATTCAAAAGATTTTTGTGGTCATATACAGCCTTGTTTGCCTGAATAAATACTATCATAAAACTGAGTTTTCCAAACATACTAAATGTGCTACCACGTCTCCTAAATTGCATTCTTCAACTCCGCTTGAAAACAATGTGAGCTGTAGCATGATGCGAAGGGAGTTATTATGGCCAAAAAAGTGGGTCTGCACTGCATTTACGTACTGACAAAATGGGGATGAAATTAGAGCAGCGATACGGAATTTGGCGCAGCATGGCATCCTATGGCACACAGGAGATGAGTCTAATCGCCAGAACTTGTGGAATAACCAGATTTACTGAGATCGGAGGCGTTTTTTAAAAAAGCTTGTCGCCATTTTGCCCCAATGGCTACAGCTGACTTAGATATGCTCCGTCTCTCTACATTAGGCCAATGACCTGGACCACAAAGCCTCACTAACGAAGACCAAATTTCCGACCTTATCTTCTTGCCATTGCAACTAGACTCGTCAGTTTACCCAACGCAGCGTAAAGTGTTTGATTAGAGTAAATGCAAACCCTACCCCATTGTTGATGCAGGGAATAGTAATGCATTGTTCAATTTGGTTTAGAGGACCACCCCACATCTGCCCGCAAATGTACACGCTCTGATTCTCCTGTGAAATCATCGTAGACTACTGTTCCGTTGCTCTCTATATCTGCTAATCTTGCTAGGTTACTTGATCAAAGCAATAGCCAGACTTAGTCGTCGATCATTGCAAATGAACTATAGGTCAGCAGTGCAAAGCCATTTGAATTCTGTCACCCCTCCAATTTCTCTTAATCCTCGCTCATTGTATCAGTGTTGCAAAGCAGCCGCTGCAAGACAGTTGTAGTCAATGTGACCCGACCCGAACCGTTCTTCCATGCACACGTAGAGCCCGCTTATCATACTTACCTTTGTGTAACACACTTAAAACGTATAAAATCAAATAATGAAAGTAAGACCGCTGCGTTTTGGATAGCAAATCCTTTCTGCGTCAAGGACGCAACTGAAAAGGATGTGTGCAGACCCCAAAAATTAGCTTTTCTCCTCTCAGTCTGACCTGGTTGAGGCACATGCGTAGTTTCGTCAAATATTTTTACAAAATCTGAATATAGTCAGGCTCTTGAAAACAACTTGATAGCGTTTCTTTCTTTAGGTCTGAATGCTTCATATGACAACTTACAACATGTAATGAATTTTTTACGGCCAAAGTTAAAGGGGCTTCATGTCCTTTTATTTGGCACCAAAATGACACGCTGCAAAAAGCATCCAAAAGCTTCTGTCAATAAGATGGTTTTCACAACCTCGAATGTGCTTCGTTTTGCGTCAGCAAATGTTAAGAAACACTGCTATTTTAGTTTACTGATAACTATTTTTGCAGCAGTAACCTTACTTATTTGGAACACAGCCTCACAGTAAATTTGCACACTGTGGTACGCAATTTATTCCCATATCCATTTGTATACTACTTATTTGGAACACAGCCTCACAGTAAATTTGCACACTGTGGTATGCAATTTATTCCCATATCCATTTGCATACCTTCTTTTCAAATTTTACTAACAGCATTTACCATTATGTCTGTCTGAAAAGCGTACCATAAGGAACACTCACAACACCGTCAGTGGTGAGACAGACTACCTACATCCTAACAGGCATTTGACGCTATTGGGTTATTCTCTTTTAGCGTAGATTTTACTAAAAAACAAATTATTTTGTTCAGTAGAGTTCGATGCCAGTCTGAGCTCTGCTATCTGCGCATTGGCAAAAGCAGTCACGATTCAGAAGACGCTTGATCAGTTTCTAAGTAACTTTACCGCCCAAGCGGAAACCACTACGCGAAGTCGGTCGCATGCAATTCACGGGCCAGACGTCACCCATAGCACCACTTGGAAGAGTTCGAATCACGAGAGCACGGGTTTGGGACCAAAAGTACACTGAGCACGAGCGTCACGCGGAGCAATTAGAGACAAAGCAACTAGTATATAAGCAGACATACGTCGGCATACAGGTCAGTTTCAAGGAAAGCAGAGGTACAGCCGAACAAATGGAGTGGGGAGGTTGGCCATGTTCGTATCCGTGGAAGTGGGCACCGTGGGGTGAGTTTGTGAAGGGCTCACAATGTGGGCAGAAGTGGGCATTGTGGGCTGTGCAGAAGCCACAATGCTGGTCACCGTGTGAGTGGCCGTGTGAGCAGAAGCCGCAATGGTGGTCGCCGTGGGGATGGCCGCAGCAATGGTGGTAAACAGCAACCATGATCGAGGTCGTGCTTACACCGACGCTTGTGCAGAAGCCTCCGTATGCAATGGAGGTGGGGCTAGTTGACGGTGTGCAAGCCCTCCTCTACTTCTCTCTTGCTTTGAATGCGCAATGTGTGCTATTATTTCTGATCATTGCTTGCAACCACCTAATAAATAATTAAACACCTGTACTTCAACCTACACCAGTCTTCCTTTTGAGGTTGTCCTTTTGGGTATACGGGATGCATTAGCGAATTCGAGGTCTTCTGGAACCTTCGGCCAAAGGCTCTACTACACAAGTGAGTGAAAATGTTTCCAAATGCGTAGGGCGTAGTATTTAAGCAACGCATTTATATTTCTCTGCAGCTTACAAATGAACGCTTCCGATGCGTGTTCGCACTGATGCGCTTGGACGAGTCTTTGCCTTCCATCACAAACAACACCAGCGTTGCATGCAACACTTTCGTGGAGGTAAGAAACATGCCTGTTCAGCTGATGTAGACAAAGGGATGACTGCGATTGAGGTGCAGGATGAGAAATAATGAGAATGAAAGGAGAGAGAATGGAGAAGGAGAAGGGAGGGTCGAAAGTGGACAGTAGGATTACCCTGCACAGTGCTATGGTGCAGCCTTCTTGATCGCCCTCGTTTTTCCCATCTTTTTATGAGTTGCTGCATCCATCCTCTCATCTCACCTTTTAACAGAGTTTACTATGAAAGATTTAGCTCAATAGAGGCAATATGAGTTTTCCAACGACATAGCTTTCCGTTTCTATGTGATCTCCATTGCATATTAAATGTTGAACTATTGAAATGAAATTGACAATTGGAGACGGACGGAAAGGAAGATGGCACAACTAGACGAGGAGGGATTGGTAGTAAACCTGTTTCCTAATTTTTGGAAATCTATCTGTTGTGGTCCTTTGACGTCTCGAGAACGGCGGGATGGAAGGTGGGAACTGCCGATCAGTTGGTGATGCAGACTGCGCAAGTAGAGGAGGAACAGAAGCGGGAGGGACGCAGTAACGAAGAACTGAATGTCACGAACGGAAAGGTAGAGCAAGACGAGTAGAAGCGGACGTGCCAACGTGAAGCGCAGCATAGCTCCAAGATGGCTTAGCAACTGACGTGCTTGCATCCCACACGTGTAAATCGATTAGTTACACGTGCCACGTGGTAGCTTCCAACACCGACGGCTATAAGCTTTGGACATCATTTCCTCGTTGGTGGTTTTGCAAGGACAGACAACACTTGCCTTTGTGCTTCTCCTCCCCAAGCCGTTTTCTTGCATCGTTGTGTATGCAACGAAGACGATGCTTTGCGATTGTTCGTCCTCGTATGGACGGGTGGGATGATGATTAAACGATGTCAATTTGAGGAGGCCAGATCCACAAATTATTTTACCTTCCTTGGGGGCCTTTTGACGGCGTGCTCTGCAAGGCTTACATGCACGCATTGACAAAGTGTGCTGGTGGAGGTGCAATGTGAGAACTACGCAGAAGGACGTCTCCAGTGGTAGCATTTACAACGCCTTCGATGATACCGACATAGAAGTGCTGGCTTACTTTGGACTGACGGCTCCACTACCTTGCTACTTCAAATACGCTCTCAAAATGGATTGCATATGGACTGCTGTACTCTACTCTGGTAATCACTGCCACGTTCTGCCCCTTTGGAGAAATGCCCGCAGCAGACCGTGACATGGAACTGTCAGTACGATACCTTGCAAAATACCATTTATTTGGCAAGCTTAGCTAAACGAATGCTAGATTTGCCTCGTACACAAATTTACCATGAATCCTGACCATGCGCTTTGCAAGTATATTTGTTTGCAACACCAATTAATTGTCTTATTTGCTCGGCGGACATGATGGTGTCGTGTGAGAAGTGGATTTCCCAATAATAACACTGACTTTTAAAATAGTCTGGCTCTCACACAGTTGGTCAAATCGACAAGACTCAAGCTATAATAATATCGAATTTGACGATGTGCTAAAGAACTTGGCCCACTTTTACAATTGACAATCCCGCACAGCATTACCCTGTGTAAATGCTAAGTTCATTTTGGACTCACTCATCCGTGCAACTGTTTGCAGTCCTACTCACCGTAGGTCGAGTGAATCAGTGAATGAACCAACCAATTAGGCAGATAACCAGCACGCAATAACACACAGCAAGTGGTCCTGTCAATTCTGTTCACCCATTGATCGACTAACCGCCCAAAGCGGAGGAGCCAGCATGGAGGTGGCTGCTGAGACGAGCACAGGCCACTCACCTATCTGGCGGTGCCTGAGACGTGCCCACGCACAAGGCTTATTATCATGGTTGGGTTGTGGGAATGGAAAGGCAAGAATAGGACAAGCTGCAGTAGCAGTAGCAGCAACAGAGTGACACCTACCAGTTTGAGGAATGCCGTCAAGAGCGCATCGTGATCTACTTTGATCCCTACGCATTCCCTGAGTGCGTTTAAAAGCAGGTTAACTTTTTGATCGACAGTACAAGGCAATTACGTCCTGCTTTGTTGCTCAAAAATAAAAATGGTGCTCCTTTTTAAATCNAGAGTTTCGCATTTCCTCATTACGGCAAATCGACGAGGCTTAATCTCTGCTTAGCGAAAATGCAATACATAAAACCGTCTAGGTAACGGGCGCTTAAATCCCACAAATCTTTTGGCTACGCAAACGTCATCGCTTTTAAATGAAAAGGCAGACAATGATTTTTGCCAGAGTGAACGGATAATTCGTGAGAAAAACTTTCATGACACTCGTAGTAAGAATTCCTATCTGGAAAATATTTGAGCGTCTTCGATAGAATTAGCCTAATTGCTTTAAAGAATGGGTGCCCTAATTTACATCAGAGTGGCAAATGAGCCGCACGTCACAACACGATGTCCATTTCTTCAAAGAAAGGCAACAACACTCCATTCGCCAGCGCCAATATTAATCACAACTACGAAACTCCTTTGTCTGCTTTCTTGAACTGGAAGGTGATGAGCATCCCAGGATGATTCGCGATCTTACCGGCGGCTATCATAAGGAATTACGCTCCACTTCCGTAAGTACTGCCACCCACTTCACGACAGGACAATTTCAAAATGAGATACGATATGGGAAACTGATGACCGTCAGACACCCTACATGGGTTGGGGCCTTCCAACCCACCACGGACTGGACTGTGTGCACGCACTATCCTGTCGAGCTTAAAAACTTTCGTTCTGAAAAACTTTTCCCCCTTTGATGGGTTAAGATGGAATGTTGACAGCGACGATCCACGCACAATTATCATGGGAGCAACAAGGAAGGCTGATAGCTTACTGTTGCCTTTTTCGTGAGGTTAGAAGCCAAGATCGTCAAGATCATGTGGTTAAGCACCAGCTACATTTATCAAAGAGCGGCGGTGGATCTGTGCGCGCTCATGGAAAGGTAAGTAAGCGTGATCATTCATTGGCCTAACGACGCCAACACGCAATGCATCTATTGCTTAAATCCCGTTGAAATCATGTGATCATGTGACCTAGTTAAGGCAGTGTGTAACGTGGCAACAAGGATTGGGCTTCGCCGATGTTAGGCTTCATAATTTAGTAAATGCAAGTATAAATATAAATATTATTGCCTTTCATCCCTTATTTCATGCTCCTCTGCTTCTTGTACTTAAACTATTATTCTTTTGTTTTGGCCCATTATGAATCCTCTTAGAAAATCATTTTGACTTGTTACTCAATCTGCTGCACAAGAGATATCCCTTTATTCGCTAAATACCTCCACTCTCTCACCTTTGCAACAAGTGGTGCTCCTGATCGGTGTTAACATCGAGAACACATAAGTAGCAAAACCCAACCGAGAAGGCAATGCGGTTGTTCCGCCTATCTTACGCGCCTACAATGCAAAAGATATCGCTGCAAGAAATAACAAAGGTGAAATGGGTAATGTATCAATTTTCACCAGCTTACCACTTCTAATGTGGACAAAGAAGTGTACCTCGATCCTCTCACCTTGACTATGTGACATCAACAGTTGTCTGATAGATGATGCTAAGACAATACAACCGGAAAATTACATAGAGTGCTGATGGCGATGCCATCGCTAATCACGACCAAGCGATTAAAAGGGGCAGTTTAAGGATCCAAGTTAAACGTATGATGAAAGTAATGAATCAGACGTAAGGGTGATGTAGCATGCCGTTATTGTTGACAACTACAAGGCCCACTATAATGTTCTAATGCCTGTCCAATGTTCGTTAGCTGCCCATAGTCACCCACGCAGTGGCCGTGAAGGCGTTGTCGCCGACAATGGCAATGGCTGAGGATTGGAAAGACTTCTCGATGGCTCAGTGGGCAAGGCGATGGACTGAGAATTCAATGGAAGTCTCCTGTGAGGGTTAGGATCATGCTTGCGGCGCTGGTAAGTAATCGCAAGTAGATCCTCTTTGGCTCCCGTGGCCCCGCTGGTTTCTCCTCAAACCATGGCGCTGTTGGTCCATTGTGCTAATTCCTCACTCAATCCTCACAACCGTATAAATCGTCGGCTGCGATTAGCAAGTGGGTGATAAATGCTTGCAAGCACCGGCGTATGCGCGGAGTCGGAAGACACTGCCGAAACTCGTCAGCCTGTTGAAAAGCACGCGGACAACGCGAGCAGGATTTGAGCACGCACGGACAATCCCCGATTGATTTCAAGTGCATCGCTTTAACCACACTCCCATCGCGGCAGAAGCATCCGCTTTTTTATTTTGCTGCATTCGAAAACCATTGCATCTAAAACGAAGTCGAGCTCGCGAACTCTAACTGTGGGACTGAGGTGCTGGTCAATTGCGTGGGCCGCATTTGAAATGGCATCAATCCAATCGCTTTTCCTCTCAGTACGTCATAACGCATGTTTGATCTGCTCCACTTCAACCTTCATTTTGCAAGCGAGTGCATAAGTTCATCGACCATTCAAGCGGGCAGCATTCGATTCATAAAAAACCATGTGCTAAGGTTTCCTATGTCAAATAAAAGCCGAAAAACTCTCCACGAGTCCGCCACTCAGCAGCCAGGCCACCAACGCCAGTTAGACTTGACTCGCTTCATCTAGCTCTAGACGTAAAATCGCAAATTGGTTTTGAGAAACACGCGCGGGACCACTTACAACAAACACTAACCTTCGCATCCGCCGTTATCATCCGGAACACAATCCATGGATGGCCGCGGAGGCTTTATGCATGCATAACACGCAGTTTACAATCCTTTAGTCTGCCATCGGATTCTCACACCTATTTCCCCACCCAATTAAATATACTACCAGTCGATGAAATAGTCTTCCACCTATTGCTTAAATTTTGCCTCAATTTAAGGTGTATGCAAGTAAATTCGTCATCTTGCTTGTGCCGTGCGTTACTATGTTCAAGAAAGTGGAAAACAATACCCGAACCAGATGTCTTCGTTGGCTTAGAGGCAAACTGATGCACAGCTGATAGCAGAATAAGGATTCATTTTGACGATTGATCAAACAAACCCACGTACACATGTTCAGACCACAGGATGTGCTACTCAAATAGCAGTAGTAAGTTAATTTTCAGGCCATTAATCTGCTCGCAGTTTACGAGCTTTCCTCATTTTCTAGGGTGCTAACGGTTTAGTTTGCGGAAGGTCGCGTATTCGAAATGGTCGATACATGTTGCTAACCTCTTAAGCTGTATCCACAAAGGGAGCAGTTGAATAACAATTATTTTGTCGCTGCTGTTTTCTGTGCTGATACAGAAAATACCCCGTGGTTCTCTATGCTAGTTATACACATCCAAACATTTTCCCAACTTGACAGCACACCCGTTGATGCCAACAGGTAACGTGTAGAGATTTGGCACTCCGTTTCGTCCTTCATTGGTACATGCAGATAATTCAGCCTGCGAGCAATGCCTCGACATTCCTGTTCTCGCCAATTTTGCCTCATGACTATGCACTGAACACGCATCCAATTATTTCTTTATAAGCAGAAAAAGGTTTGTTCTCAGCTATCATTGTGCCGCGAAAACCAAATCCTCGTATTCCACAGCAAGTTAATATCTTGGTAGCATTAGTAGTTATGCACTTTGCGCATGCATGGCAAGTGGCAGTGAACAGTATCTCTGTGGTAAGAAACCTGCTGGTTGTAGTTGAAGTAATTTAAAGCGTCTTTTGGTGATTTCGGCTCATTCATTTCTGCACCAAAAGATTATTGCTGACCTAAATGTGCTGAAAGCTCTGGTTAAGCACATGGATGCTGAGGTTCTATTTCACGTGACGTCATTTGCCTGATGATGTGAGGCGAATGAATGAATACGGCTGCAAAGTGTATTCCGAAGTGCTGAACCTGCGGAGCTTTGTAATCAAATGCTAGCCGAATCTGTGGCCGCCAGTGGACAAAGCGCCTTCTGTAAAGTCTAGTACGTAGCTCATTTGGAAGAGGACAGACGAGGAACGGCGTGACACCGAGTGGACTAAAGAGACGCCTGAAAGTTTTGAGTATGAAAGCCAGTGATCACCACATCGAACCTACATCACTTCCGCTTGGGACGGTTGGGGTTTGTGGATGTGAGAGCGAGTACCGCAGACATGAGGGAAGTGAGGTACCCATGGTAAGCAAAATCATCCATTCACCATTTGCGCACTGCGCACTAACCGAGACTGGCTAAAACACGCCTGCTTGTGAGAACAGTGCATGGCCTGGTCCACACTGCCACCTTACCCGCTCCCGCTAGAACACACCTGTGTGGGTAAGGTGTGATGGTTTGCGTGGTCTAGGCATGTCGCTCAGAAAAGCCGCTGTCGTTAGACCAGTATTCACTACAGCGTCTCAATTTGCGCTTCACTGACAGAATGGCAAGTGTTACGGCGTGCCATATTGGATCAGCAGAATTTAAACACGGCATTGATATTTGTAGTCCCCGTGCAGCGTTTGTCAAATTGCATTGTTACACGGTTTTATTAGCGCTTGCGGCCATAGGATTCAAGTCATTCATCATGGCCATTATGCTGGATCCGAAATAACACCCCTTTTCATAATTGGCTATAGCAAATCGCATCATTCAAATTCTGGAACAAGTAGCATTTCTACACTTAAAGGATCATCTCAAGCCCGTTTTTAATAACTGATGTGCAGGAGATCAACTACAACTGTTTGACAAAAGGATAATGGCAGTGCATGAGGCATCGCACAGTGACTGAAGCTAAAGAGTGCTCACTCCTGTTGGGTCAGAGCCAACAATAAACACTACAAAACTTCTGCAGCAACGAATAATGCCGCATCCGCAAATGAGATAATTAGTCCACTACAATTTACCATCACATGGTTTATAAATGCATGCAATTGTGGTACTGTCAATATGGAAGCCATCCAGCAGCGATATTTGCCATAGTGGGTACGCAACCAGGTCGCCTGGTTGAGCAGCAAGCATCCTTCAGACCAATCAAATATAGCCTAGGATCTACAGCTACTGTTGCTCGAGTTCCCACTTTAATAGCGAGTCTAAACATGAGAAAATGGGCANATGAGAAACTGGACAAGGGCCACTTTCTATGCATTGTCTGCAAAGCAATGTAGCAAACAAGATTCGTGCTAAATACCATTTGGCCCCGCAACCAATGCGATTGTTTTGAGAGGACTGCATTCCCGTACATTATACTAGGCAGTAACTGAAAATGCAAGGCCAATAAAATGAGTTTTCAGCGTGTGCATTAAGGTTCCGGTCACGAAGGAATATTCACTGGATAGACCATGCACCGATAAGCTGTGCTGACTTTCCTAATGCCAATTCTTAAGTGCCTAATGCGAGTTGTCAGATGCCGAAGGGATAACAAAGCGTCTAAACCTATTTTCGGTATGATCCGAATAATCTTCTTAAAGAGACCTGAATAAAATATTTCCTTATATGTAGGAAGAAAAAATTTTGCCCTATTGACGAAACAGCGCTGCAGACTCCGAGTTTTATGTGCAAATTGACGAAGCAGCGCTGCAGACGCCGAGTTTTGGGTTCAAGTCGAAAAGTGCGGACAAATGCGACACCTCTCACGTCATGAGATCTGCCACAATTCAAGTCCAGTGGATCGGGACGTAAACATACGCCCAGCGTTAACTCGGCCTTAAGATTTGGGCTGACTGAATACCACTTACAATGGAAGATAAAATCATTGGACTGCAAAATTCACACAACTGCAACTGGGTCACGCACATCCAATAATTTACAAACCATTGTAAACAATTTTACTACCATTTGCGGCAATACTCACAGACGCCATTTACTGGCGTGAGGTCACGACCATTCACTAGGAGTCGTATAAGTTGCTGGCTTCAATATCCATTTAATGACTGTTTAATTTTCGAAAAATTGTATCGAAAGATGCACTTTTTAACTTAGGCACTTTCCTACAACAACAAGATCACTCACTTTCACATACTGTTTATTCCAGCTGTGGAATGAGACTGGCCGGCAAGGTGCAAGCATGATCCTTTCAGAAGAAATCGAGGTGGTAAAGCGACTCAAAAATCCCCCTCTGCCCGTCTGACATTGAAGAATTTGAATGCAATTGCTTCAGTCAAGACCGACGTCATCTCAAAGCGTGCAATTGTCGTAGAGTTTCGACGCTGCCTGCAATTTACAGGGATGAACAGGTAAAAGTACTACTGTTGACTTTTGCTTCTGTGCCTAAAATAGCTTTGTGAGCAAATGTTTCTTTGGAGTTAAAATAGCTACAGTGAAATTGGTGGTGGCATCATTGAACTAAATTCTTAACTGGTACTGACTCTAGAGCGCATCAAGCAGCGATTGACGTTTGCAATATTACTTGCAATTGATTGAGGGCTGTTAAGAGTGTTTTGGCTGTTTTATTGTTGATAAACAAGGTAGTTCAAATCTTTACAAATATGCCAATTATACGAATGTTTTCAAGATGCTTGTAAGACTACGTTCGTTTATCTTTTAAAAGAACCCTGTGTTACGCTCCCAAGGAATTGTTTGACCAGCCAAATTGCCTCATGAAAGAGCGTTGGATTATTCCTATTACCTTCTGCTCACTTGCTACTGTGAATAGACTATTTAGGTTGCAAACTTGTGTGAGGTGCCGAGGTTCGTTTTCCACTCAGGCGTCCACGGTGCCTGCTCAGTCACAAGATGTGCACATGCACAGACCCCTCGTCTCCTGGCACAGTTCTCATCGCAGTGCTCATTATAGTTCGCTTTTGCCCCTTCCCATGCAAATCGCGTCCTTGTACCCAACTGATTATAGTTCGATTTTGCCTCCACCCGTGCAAATCCCCTCCTTGCACCCAATCGAAGACGAGCCTTTGTATGGAATCACCTTGTGTTGAAAAGCTCTACAAGGATGGTTTCTTTGACGCAATGATGTTCGGCACTTAAGATGCACTTCTGCTCTGCGAATGATTGGAACTGCGAGGTGATCTTGGTGGCAGAAGTAGATACCCTTCCTACCCTTCCAGCTATGCGTGAGGTCAAGTGTGATTATCAGCATGTCCCTTCTGCTTGATATGCGACGGCCGCAAATGTTCCATGCCATTCTGAAAACTGGCAGTGTCTTCTCTTTTGGTACTATTACCTGTTCCGGAAGAACAATGCTTGCTACTTTTGCATTTGATGCAAAATACCGCAATGTGCTCTTAGCCCACGAACTGTTACACCATGGATGGTGATACGCCATTTAATGTACGAGCTGTAGCATCTACGCGAGACGGAACCACGCAACCCAAAAAATCGTAATCGCTTGGCTTTACATCCCAGTGAAGACCCTCAGGAGTCCAGTCGGACTGCGTCTCACCCATTCCACTTATTTGTCACCTTGCAAGTGCCAAAATGGCAAGTCTTGTAAGTCTTGAAAAACGCGCCATCTTTAGTAAGGACTTGACATCAAAGATCTGCACTCTGTTATTTTGCGCCTTGTTGGCGTTCACCTTAACGAACCCAGTGCTTGAAATCAAAGAGAGCAAAGATTGTAGCTTATTGTGCCCTCATGGTTCTGCCTCGGTTAGGCTTAGGGGCTAGTCTGCCATAAAGATGCACCACCTCCTCCCCTGTGACTGAAGAAGTACCCACGTTGACAACACCTACTGCTCCTTCTTCTGGAAGACCTCTGGGAATGGATTGCAATGGTGCTCACAGTAATCCCAGCATTTTAGGTTAAGCACGTCACTTGTATTTTGGTGCGAGCGAAGACCAAACAAATTTCTTGTTCAAGGCGTTCAGCGCTTTTCCTTCACCAAGGTGGTCCGATTGATAGAGCAACTCCTAGAGAATGGCTCGTACCAATTGATTCCAAAATGCTAGACCCTCAAGTGATTTGTCACCATCTTGGAACAGTAAGGCCTCAGTCCCTTTAGGGTAACATTTGGCCACCTCCGATGTATCAGTCCGGCCACTGTGCCAGGAGGGGCTATCATACTTGCGATGGCTTGTGACAGGATGTAAGGAATCTCTCCTATACCACAGCTAATTCGGAATAAGTGCTATGTGTATTTCCCATCGATGTTTATTAGGACCACTAAGAAATAAGATAGGNGAACCCAGTGCTTGAAATCAAAGAGAGCAAAGATTGTAGCTTATTGTGCCCTCATGGTTCTGCCTCGGTTAGGCTTAGGGGCTAGTCTGCCATAAAGATGCACCACCTCCTCCCCTGTGACTGAAGAAGTACCCACGTTGACAACACCTACTGCTCCTTCTTCTGGAAGACCTCTGGGAATGGATTGCAATGGTGCTCACAGTAATCCCAGCATTTTAGGTTAAGCACGTCACTTGTATTTTGGTGCGAGCGAAGACCAAACAAATTTCTTGTTCAAGGCGTTCAGCGCTTTTCCTTCACCAAGGTGGTCCGATTGATAGAGCAACTCCTAGAGAATGGCTCGTACCAATTGATTCCAAAATGCTAGACCCTCAAGTGATTTGTCACCATCTTGGAACAGTAAGGCCTCAGTCCCTTTAGGGTAACATTTGGCCACCTCCGATGTATCAGTCCGGCCACTGTGCCAGGAGGGGCTATCATACTTGCGATGGCTTGTGACAGGATGTAAGGAATCTCTCCTATACCACAGCTAATTCGGAATAAGTGCTATGTGTATTTCCCATCGATGTTTATTAGGACCACTAAGAAATAAGATAGGCGCTACAGCAACACCAGCCTCTACCGGATTCTGTGTACGAATGCGGCTTCTACATATTTATGCACATTCCCCATTCCGTACCAAACTATGAAAGACGCACATGCAACCAACGTGCCAACGAACGGTTTTCAACCGTGTCAGTGCTTCACTATTTATTGCCAGTATGACCTCTCTCCAAATAATAGGGTTTAAAATACCTGACTATTTAAAAAAATAGCAAACAGTTCGCGTTAAATGCTTGGCTATCCAAAGTTCATTGATTTGTTAGGTTTACTCCTCGCCCAAACTCGTCTAACTAAGGTTAACTGAGATAGGCAGTTGCTTCACCCGAAAACCGGGTCGTGGGGTGTGGAGCAGCAGAACAGCCGATTAGCCATGCAGTGGTACCAAAACTACAAAAAAGTTATGTTGATTAAAATGTCGCATAGGGAAAGCAGAGTGCAAAGGTTGAAGGACAAATGGCATAGTGCAAATTCGGTCTATTCCACACTGGCAAGTGGCATCACGCATCGTTGTATGAAGTGCACGGCAATTAGCAGTATGCGCCAGGTATTGGGCAGTAGAATGCTCCGACGTTAGTATAGATCACCTTTGGTCAATGATCAAATGGCAATTCTATATGTAATGACACAAGTCGATAAAGCCTATGGAAAATATTTCCTCTCCATCCACAATGTACGCACATTTTGAAACAAATAATGATATGACAAAAATTCTCCTTTTAATAAATCCTTTAATTTAATGCGAAACAGTGAAATAATGCATCATTGTTCCTCCCACTCTATCCACTCTCTACTCATTTGATGAGAAACATTGAAGTTATAGCAAATTTTCTACTTTTACACCATTCACACTCCGCTCATTTCTTCGGAAATAAGAGGTGGGCATAACATGCTTTATTTGTGCCTTTGGATGTTTACCGATCCTATAACTCTCCCATTACCCTCCAAGTACTGCTAAGGCTCTAGCACTCAACTTCCTTTCAGTGACATCATCTTATTCACTATTGGATAGCTTAACGTGTGTACGGGTAGCACCAGAGACTAGCCGCTGTTGAAAGCATATGCTGTTGCAATAGACTCGGCACATGGTGCTTAATGCACAGCTTGCGGGCAGTAGGCAGGTGAGCAGGTGGATGAACAGATTGTGAATGAGTAAATAAATGCGAAGTGGGCGGATTCTGGGGATTGATTGGAGCGTGTTTACAATAAGCCACCACAGCGCATCCTTGGTGCGCGAATGGGGGCGAGAAAATGTGTTCATCACGAGTGTATAACCCCGTTGGCGAAATCTGAAATTCATGTTGCCTATGATTGCTTTTCTTACGTCTTTGACTTCTTACCAGGCAACGAAATGGGAGTTGATCGAAATTGCGAATGTTTTGAAGAAATCATGGGCAAGTAAGCAAGCCTTTACGCAATAATCCCTTCGGGTCATCTTTGAACATGTGTAGTGGTACATGTGACCAGAAGCCCAAAAAACACGAACATCACACAGAACGACTTGAGAAGTGGAGAAGGGTACATAAGTGGACACACCTCAGCGCACAAATCAGTTTCAAAGAAAGAAGAGAGACAGCCAATGGAATTGAGTGCGGTAATAGGCCATGCTTGTATCCGCAAAAGTGGGCACCGTAAACTGAGGTTGTGATGGTTTCTCACCGTAGTAAGAAGTGTGCTTGGTGGTCGGTACAGAAGACGTAATGGGGACGCCATGTGTATTGTCGGCTGTGATGGCACTAAATTACGCAGTCGAGCGGACGAGTGCAGCAATGGTGGTAGAAGACGATCGCAGCTGAAATTGTGCTTGCGACGACGCTTGTAAGGTAGCTTCTGAATGTCAAGGAAGGAAGGGAACTGGATGATGGTGTGCATCCTTGCTTTAAACGTGTATAAATTCCACTCTCTCTGATGGTCTTTAAAATTGCTTCATGGGTAAATAAGCATCTGTTCTTACGAGGACTTTCCTGTTGTAAATTGCAAAACCAATTGCATTTTTTCAGCAACGTATATTAGGTCGGCTGGAACATTGAACTTGCCCGTTGTCAGCAAGATCTCAACAAATAACTTGGTCAATACTGTTGCAATGTTCACAATGCACTTATTGAATGAAGAACTTAACGAGTGAATGCTTAATGTTAAGGAGTATGGGATCCTTGGTATGCTAAATACGCGAGGCAAACCAAAATTCCTGTGAATTTACATTTAATTGTACACCCTCAGACAAGATTAGCAAAATCCAGGGGACCGATAATAACGCACAGCACATCTTGGAGCGAATTATTGCACCAATATTCGACCACTGTATCTAGAGATTGCAAGCTTTCTTAAACTTTCCCCAAAAGCCATGAGATAGTTTTCTCTGAAGAAGCAAGGAACAACTGCCTATGATTCTGTGTCGGCAAACAGCACCTACTGATGTCCACTGATGGAGACCAACATAAATGCATTTGAGTTCAACTTACACAGGGGGTGCTAGCAGATGTTGGCTCACAGACTTTTTATCACTTTGCTTGCCTAAGGATTAGCTATTCCATTAGACTACATTAAAGGCACTTATCACACACTGTTTTAACACTCCTCTCATGTATTCATGTGCTCACGAATGACCATTATCATTACCATTATATTCTAGCAAGGACGATGGACATGTAGCAAAAGCCAACATGAAAGGCTATTGCGACGCACGAAAACAAGAGTGTATGCTACAGGACAAGCTTGCATTAACTAGAGATTCCTGTAAGGAGTGACACCTTTTTATTGCAGCAAACATCACACTCACTTGTCAATATGGACTTCTATCAACCCACGTTGAAATGCCGCTCCTCAACGCGTCAAGTATCTCACTTCGTTCAATCATGTTACTCAATTCTATTAAGAAGCAAGTACATCGCGAAAACAGTGTGACTGGAGGGAAAGCAAGTGACTTCACTGGTGGTTTGAACGTCGTCATCGATTTGCCTTCTTACATAGCATTGGTGTTGTTCACGTGATGGCTTGGCGGTTCAATCATTTAATCTCCAATAAATTTGGAGCTAATTACAATGGTTGCAACATGGAGTCAAATGCGGCTCCACTTTTATCACCGGAAAGACTGGAAAAGTTCAGTGAAGTCAGCATATGGAAGGCAGAATGACTCATTGCAAAAGGGCACCATCGAACTATGCACATATTTTACTGGGTGAGATCTTGTCCTCCCTTTAACAAAAAACAACTAGTTGAGGTAGTCAAACACTCGCACTCGAAGACCATGGTGGAATAAACAACAGCAGCAAATGCATGCAATCTTTGTCTCACTCCTTATGAAAAGTGAGAGAGGATAGACTAGCTTGGTATGCTCCATCCCAATAAACCTTACGCTCCAATTTGTGTCCACACTACAAACATAATGACACCGATAGCAAAGGCACAGCACCTGTGGTCTCAGTCTCACGTCTCAGAGCAGTTGCAGCTTTAACACCAACGCTTTTCATAGAAAATGAACAGTAAATGTCGGTCGCAAGGCCAAATTTTCTGTCGAAAACTCACCCATGGAAAATGCTACCCGGCAGAAGGCTAACGGTGCATCTATTCACCATAGGGTGCACGTGACTACCCCACACTCTAACACAACCTGAGAATACACCTATCGTCATCAATTCTGTACAGTTGAAAGCATAAGTCTACCGAAACCTTTTCTAGGCAACTGCATTAATGCGTAGCAATAAATTTACCACCCTTGAGTCCTTAAATGGCATAATCACAGCCACTTACAACCACCACAAGCACTATTACTAATAAAGCAAAATAACAAAACCCGTAAACACACGCAAATTGATTTCAGTAACGTCAAGCCCAATCGCAACCTTGATGTTACCACTTCATCCGCAAAACACTACAGATACAGCTCCATAAATACTAATTAAAACGGCAACCTTTCCAGAAACTGCAGACCGAACCATGTGGATCATACCTTCTGACCTAACACGAGGCTATCCAAAAGTACTAACAGTTAACAACACTTGCACTCTTAAATTAAGACCGATCTAGTGACAGCTTCGGATCCACCATGCTTCTTAGAACGAGTTAGGCCCCTCAAGTCCCCTTTAACTGGACATTCCTAGGCCAGGTTCTGGTCGTTAGATAAAATAGCTGCCACAAATCTGCATCACGACCAAGACAAACAACTTCCATCACAGACAACCACCGATACAATCCATAATTCAAAGGAATGCTGTAGATGCGAAGTGGGCAAGAGTTTCTGGAATCCCATCATGCTCCATTGAAGAGAAAGGCGCTAGCCAGAGAGTGTAATAAAGACTCGGTATCCTCAGCTCCCATAATCGGCAGTCAGGATGGAGAAGACAAAGTGCATACATAGCTGAGGTTTTTGCCGATTCGAACAGCCACTTTATCTAAAGTTACAGGCATTCCAGCTGACACTTTTTGGCTCTCGTTAAAAGTGACCCCAACTTGATGCGAGTCTCACTGCAGAATGTAATTGCTTGTAGGAAGGACAATCTAATTCTAGGCATGTTAGATTCTGTACCACTTTTTCCAACCCAATAATCTTGGTTTTCCATATGATTCTTTTGGACAGGGAAAATATAATGCCGTGATGAGGGGATGGAAAGGAAGAGATGAGTATAAGGTGATCTCTACGTTTTGTAGCCAAGGCACTTTGATACCTCTGCATGTTGCGCACTCCTTATCATGCTTCACTTGGATGAATTTCAATAAAGTTTTATAGTATTTTTGTCCATTTCTTATAAAACTATGTTTCATACAACTTAATATTTATTCTGGACTGAGATCTGAGCTCCCTGCAGCTCTGAGTCGCAACTGGTGGTGGAGCCTTCCTAGGCTTTAAGCGCTTTGAAGAATTGTTCGGTCTAACACACATTATACCAAAAGAATGGAAAGGAGGTAGCCAAAGTATCTCTCGTAACCTGTCGCCAGATAACCACGAGAGGCGTTTGACACAGTGGAAATTTTTAGGTAGGACAAATATAAAAACATAACAGTGAGATTAGTGCTCAATATTTTCACTTTCTCTTCATAAATCTTGTCATCACTCCTTGCGTTTTACCGGTGCCTGAAAAGATTCGTCCTGGAATAATCGGCTCTCCTCTTGGCATTTAGCGTGCCCCAGCATTCTAAAAGTAAAATTCTTGGAATGATTGCATTGAGTCTTATCCCTAAAAAATTAATTTTTTTTCATAATTTACCACTAAGGTACGCTGAAAGCTTAAAAGATTGCCTTTTGCGGACTGCAAGCAGAGTCACTGCAATCAAGAACTTTGCTTATGTATGGATACACGACCATCCTTAACATATTTGCATTCTTCACATTTCGTTAACATCGAACTTCACACACTGTTGCACCCACGCACACAAAACCACCCTACTCAACATCTTACTATGGCGTGAAATTGGTTTACGCCATGTGCTCTACACACTGTTACTCTTTCGATGTCCCTAGGTATCACGCACCTTCAGAGCAGACCTGACTGCTTTCCTCTTCACACTGCTGGACGACGCACCTCTGGTGCTGGCTCTCCCTGCTGATGGCCTCGAGATAGTCGGCATGGGACACGGAGGAAAAAGGTTGAGTGGTTATGCGCACAATACGGATAAGTAGATAGCGCGTTTGGAGATCCAGACAGGTTGTCGTGATGTAAAGGGTATTCAGTTCTTCTCGGAAGTTGATTCAGTTAACCACGGGGTCAGGTATAAGCATAAGATTATGCATTTAGCAAGGTTAATCAATGCAAGCATTGCTTTTAGCAGTTATATGGGTTTCTAAAGTCACTTTCACAACGAATTGGATCAACTCAATCTGCCCCTTGCACGGAAGCGAGTTAATATTGCTGTCAGCAGTTACAAGTAAGTCTTGGAAAAAGGGTCAGGACGGGTGACAACTATGCATCAAATAAACAGGTAAGGGTTTTTTTGGTAAACTTTAGATCAGTTTTAAACTAAAGTTAATATCCAGAAAGCTGTAAAGACATGCATTCAATTAATTTAAGGTTAACGTTATAACACCCCATAAATAGGAATAGAAAAAGTAGAACTTACAAACGGTAATTAGTACCGTGAAAAAAGACGAATAGTCAAACGCAGAGAAGCACATATTGCAAAGCACTACAAGCAAACTTGGATTTAGATCCGCCTCTGGTATGGGTGAGACGCCACTTGTTGGTACACTGCAGCCACTCACACAGGTCTACTGGCCCAGTGATAGCGCACGCACGCATTACTTTATTTATGCTGCAGATTGGTGGCTAGTGAATATACAGGCGAAAGCATTCACTGAGAAATGGAACGTGTTTAGCTTGAGTGGTGTTAACGTCGGAAGGAAAAAGGGACCGTGAAGCAGTGAGGTGGCAAGGGTAGAGATAGATGACAAATAGTGAATGGTAGGCAATAGAATAGAGAGAGGAAATAAATTGCATTGAACAGCGTTGTGTTGCATTGCGCTGCAAAACAATGGATGATTGACTGGTTAACTGAATGACTGGATGGTTGTGTGGGTAAGCAGATGGAAGGCTTGAGTAGAAAAAGGGAGCATGGGGTAGGCCTCGTGGTGCGAGGCTAAGTACTCACTTAGACTGCAAGGACTCTTGACCAGGCTCGCGTACGCCTGGCTCTAAATACCATCCTGTAGCCGCTAGAGAGCTAGCGCTGATGGGGCATTGATGAGTTTTTGCATGCGATACGACAATGCGTCCTATGTTCCACCTCCTACATCCACTACCTCTGATATGAAGGTACGTGTTAAAATGCTAAAATGCTGGAATTCAATTTCATGTGACGCTATTTGCCTGATGTCGTTAGACGAACGAATGAATGTGACCCCAAAGAATGCACTTCGGAGTGCTGAAAATGCTGAGCCACATAACCTGATGTTAATCAAATCTGTGGCCGCAAGTGAACAAAGCGATAATCTGAAAATGCCCATTGTGAGGCCGGATATGTAGCTCAAATGGACGAAGGTGGACAGAGAACAGTATGACACCGAAAAGAGTAAAGAGGCTGTAGAAGATTTGTACTTGGATGCCAGTGATTATCACATCAGCCCTACAGTACTTCCATTTAAGTTTAAAAACGAACTACAACACTAATGATGTAATCTGCAGATGCGTTTATGCAGCCCTCTTAAATAGACAGAACACGGGCATCTGTACGTGAACAACTTATCATCATGTCCGCATCATGCATGCGCAGACAGTTGGGGTTGTGAGTGTGTGATAGCAAGTACTGCCGATATGAGAGGAGGAAAAGTGGAGCGGAGTTGAGATACTCACGGTGGTTAAAACCACCCATTCACCAGCTGCGTATGACGCATCAATCGCGGCCGGTTTAAAAATGCCTGCCTACGAGAACAGTGCATGACCCCAGTCACATTGTCACCGTGCCCACTCTCAACAAGCAAGTACTGCCGATATGAGAGGAGGAAAAGTGGAGCGGAGTTGAGATACTCACGGTGGTTAAAACCACCCATTCACCAGCTGCGTATGACGCATCAATCGCGGCCGGTTTAAAAATGCCTGCCTACGAGAACAGTGCATGACCCCAGTCACATTGTCACCGTGCCCACTCTCAACAGCACACACCCGTATAGGTAGGGTGTGATGGCTTGCGTGGCCTAGGCATGTCGCTCGGTGAAGCCGCTGTCAGTAGACCAGTATTCAAGGCAGCGTCTCAATTTGCGCCATACTGACGGCACGCTAAAGAGGAAGATGCAAGTTTAACCAAATAATTGCGCATTAATTTATTCCGAGTGCAACCACTGCATTGGTATTTGTAGTTCAGATGCAGTGTTCGTCAAATAGTACGGCTACATGGCTTTTATCAAGGTTGGAAGACATAGAATCAAGTTAATAATCATGCGCATAATGGGGAATCTACAATAACATCCCCTTTCGTAATTGACTATCGTAACTAATATCGGTTACAGATTGATTATTTGACACATCCATACCTTGAGTATCATTTAAAGTTTGGTTTTAACAATACTTACGGCAAAGGAATGCCACAAATGGCCGACCAAATGGTAAAGACAGTGAATGAGGCGTCGTACAGTGACCGAACCTAGAGTATTCTTTCCCTTTATTTCAGAGCCAGTAAATAAGTAAACGGATGACGAAAAAAGGATACAAAACTCAAGCAGTTACAAAGGACATCACTGCCACGAGTGAGGTAGGCGGTGGATCACAAGTTACCGCCGCAGGATGCACGAATGCATGCAATCGTGGGACTGTCAATATAGAAGCCATCCAGGTAGCAATATCTGTCAATGATGAGTACGCGACTAAGTCGCCCGGTTGAACAGCAAACAATATTCAGAACAACTAAAAATAGCCTCCTGTCAATAGACCCCGGAGCCCCAGTTTCCTCTTCAATAGCGAGGCTAAACATGAGTAGTTGGGTAAGGGATGCTTCCTATGCATTGTCTGCAAAACAATACAACTAAAAAATTCATGATAATTATCATTTGACCCCACGGCCGGTGCATTACTTTTGAGAGAAATGCCTCTCCGTGTTTAATATTGAGCAGTAATTGGAAATATAAGGTTTCAGCACTCTTTCCCTTTCACCTCTTCTCTATTTATTTCGCACATATCAAAGTTCATGCCTTGTAATGCGGAATTTAAACTCACTTAAAGCATCTAAGGTGAGATTTCTTAGCTTTGCCTGAATGATACAAATTCTATGCATACGAGGTGCCAGTCGCCCAACTTAGACAACCGCTTACATCGCTATCGACAGAGACGAAGGGAACGGCAAGAACGGGGTGAAGGTAAAGGGGAGTATGGGGTGCAGGGCGAGAGTATTGAAAGAGTGTGGAGGGAGAAGAGAGTAAGAATTAAGCATTCTTGAGAGAGATTGCACGTTTCATTTTGAGTGGGCACCCACATTCACTCAGTACCCGTGCTTTTGCGTCTTCGTTAAATTTGTCTATAATATTCCCCCTCATTTCGTAACAATTTTCGTTCGCTCTTCATTCTATTAGTCTTTCTGACTTTCTCATTGCCCTGCGTTTTCCCTTAGTCTCTCATTAAAGCCCTGCGTTTTCCTTTAGTCTCTCATTAAATTGCTTCCCGCGTTACATAACAGAAACAGAGGTGCAAACATTTCAGAGACAGGCGATAATGCAAGAGAGGGCAAGAATAGGGGAAGAGGGATGGCAGAAGGCAGAATCTGCACCCTCTCATTGTTGCCTATTTTACTCAACGAATCTGTCTTCTGCACTTCTGCGCAGAATATTATTCTATTCCTTTCTTTCTCACCAGGTTTCACTTCACCCCGTCCTCTTTTCTGTCGCTCACCTTAACATATACATTGCAGCTTTCGTATTATTGGAGAATCTGCGGTCGCTCATTAGCTGCGTTCCTGCATCTAAATTAGTCCCGCTGATTATTTCCCCTACTTCTATTTCTCACGTCTGCTTTCTTTTCTTCTAATCTGCTTTTCTTTTATTTTCGCCTCCCTCCATTTTATTCTGCCAGTATTTTAGCCTTTATTTCTCGGCAAGGAAAACTGAATAACTTCCTGGAATCCAAATTAGCAGCTTAGCATTCAAATAACGAGAGTCCACACTTGATTTCCTCTTTCACTGCTCCAACCCCTGTCTATTTATGCAATAATTCAGACAAGCAGTATTCAGCTTACACTCTGAGCACCATTGATCATTCGCCTGCCTATCAAGACATTCAATGCGTACGAGGTGTGCGACAGTCAGTTTAACAATCTTCCAATCAGCCGGTGCAAATAAGTTAAAGGTGGAATAGAGCACCAGAGTACATGACTTCTATCCATCAGCCCATTCGGTGGTGGCTTACTGACGGCTCTTTGTAGTCGTCAATTTCAAGCGCCATCCTCCTACGACATGCGAATCATTCCACTTCACGATTTTCTTTCGCTTCAACATAAAAGGGTTCGATCACCTGGCTTTACATTATGCCAGAGGTAAGTGTCTGGAAAACATCTTTCCTAACACATGTCAGGCTTCCTTGTGCAAGACTGGCTGCTGTTCCTATGACTCTTCAATCGATCTCTGCATATCCCTTCTGCGATTACACCTTTCTGTTAACGCTGCGTTTATACGAGTTGCGTAGGTCCTTTTTCCACACTAAGCTGCGTCTCGTTGATCAGTTTTGTTTATCCGCATGGTCGATGGCAATTAAATAAATCAAGCAACTGTTAAAAGGATGTCCACACTCATGCGCCAATCATGGCATTAGACAAGTAAAACTGCATACTATTAAGTGAAAGTTCCAATGTCTGAACGCCGGCTAGGTTGAGCTAAAATGTCCAATGCTTCAATAAGCCTTTATCATACTATTATTTGCAATATGCTACACATTTTGGAGTTTAAAAATATACCGTTAAGGTTGCAAACTTACTGACAAAAGGTTAGAAAATTGCTGTGGTTTTCCTTCGGTGCAGTTAACTCAGTGACTCCTTTTCATTGCAATCATGCATGTGAGTGACTTGTTTACATTGCGCCTATGCATGTGTTAATCTCGCATGGCTGACGCGCCCGTTGCATTTTTGACTACATAGCAGAATGCTATTTAGCACACTGTGGCGATCAAGGACATATAATTGGTCATGTTGCAAGCACACGCACGCACCCACGCAGGGGTACAAAGCGGATTTGAAGGCGTGCCACTCCGGCTTGAAGTCAAAAGTGGACACACAGAGACAGAGACGATCATTGTGGCAGCAAGCTTGCCTGCAGCAACAGCCTTACAATTCCCTTCCTGTTCTTATTCGTGGCCTTGCCATCGACAGTGGCAGCATCAGTGGTGGCGAAGGTAGCAGTAGATGAAGTGTTAATTCCAGCCCGAATATCTTGTGCCAGCGGTATGGAGAGCTCCTCTCAAACCTGTTGCCAAAAGGGCTACCAAAGCAGTCGAAGAATTTTTTGCTAATGTCCTTCAAATTGTTGAGAAGTGAAACTAAACTACGGTTAGCTCCATTAAAAGATCTTTTCCCCGTGGCTTAAGTGGTAGAATAAACTAGAATACACCTTCCTCTTACTTATAGATTCGTCTACTCATCTGTTTCCACCTCTCGTCCTTCGTGCCTTATTTCATTGCCCATTCTTTTACTTTTTTTGCAAATTTTAGTGACTAACGCTGCAACTATGCTTTCTGGACTTGACAGTCACGAAAGGAGGGCAAGTGAGAGTAGAGGAGGGATCTGCTGTCCCATTTCCTCCTAAGCCAGGTGCGTGTGGATCTCGTGCTATTCCTATACCTTCTATTCCTCTGTACAACTGTGTGCCTGTGCGCGTATGTGTATCAGCTTTTTAGTACATAGCTGAACTCAGTATTTGTGCCTTTTTGCAGATTCTCAGAGTGTTTTGGGTAAAAGGAGGGAGAGTTTGGGCCTTATGCGTTTGTTGTAGAGGTCGTTGGTCTTGGATATGGGATTTGCGGTCACTTGGCTGGTTTACTTGGCAAATAATCTGTCCTTACGTCTACTTGACCACTCTGCTGCCCATGGGTTTGTAACTAGACAAGAGTAATCCACGGTCCATCTGCTAGTGAGCAAGTTCGAGCGTTTCAAAGAACAGGCAAAATTTTGCCATTATAAATTGTGCGCGTTTAGAGAATTGGTTTACATTCACCACTTTTCATCTCAAAGAACTCATGACATACCCATCATCAACCCTACCTCATAGTGCTAAACATCAAATACGACATGACGGTGCAATAGAGAGCAGGTTGCCATTACTTACCGGGGAGGTGACGAAAGCTCTCGATTGATTGCTTAGCCTTTTGCTGTGCACAGCTTAGAAACTTTTTCTATTAAGAACAAATTCTACTGGGGACAAATGACTTTACCCAAATCAAGCAGCTGTAATAAGGGAATGGGGTGATAGTCCAAAAAGAAGGGTCCTCATCTGACGAAACGATGGGTATTTATGATTGCAAAGTGAAAGTACTGCTGCGTGCGACAAAGCTGCTTGAAATCAAAAGGGTAAGAAAAATGTCAAAACATAAATATTAAGACCTAGCATGGATGTGCATTGCACAAAATTGGGCTGGCAAAAGCACAGTCACTACAGTGTGGGGTGTGGTTGGGTGCACAAGAATTCGCATCTGTCGGAACACCCTGAATAAAATTAGGATGGAAAAGACTTTGTGGTGATGACATGCTTAGGATGTTCACATGAGTGAAGGGCAATACGTCTCATAGTACTGGTCGGAACTAGAGCAGAGAGAGTAAATTTAACTTGTAGGTTGTAGACATCCATTCTAGCAAAAAAGAATAGTTGCATAAGGTTCTAGGACTGTGGACTTCTACTACAGGAATACTGGCATTCCTCTCCTTTCTGTACTTGTCGCCCTACACTTTCTTTTAGCTCATTCTGTTGGCCACCGACCAAATGCCAGTGGCAACTAGGTAAGACTGAGCTGACTTGGGCATTCACTAAAAACCGCTTCATAATTTGCACAAAAGTCTTCAAGGGCATTCAAACGATTCAAGGGTAGTTGCGAAAATCCGCAGCCTTTGCTGTTAATTAAAACAGTAATCTAATTACTCGATTGTTCCAGCAATCGTGCTGTCGCTTACTTCTACTGTTACTGCTAAAATTTGCTTTTTGAAAAAATAAGGCTCGAGCTTTACCTTCAAATTTAAGATCAGGTAGACGCCCTGTCTTGCAAAGCAGAACGCAGAGCACAGAAGGGCAGTATGTGCATTAAGTGCAATTCGTATCTGTAATAATGACCGATAAATGTTTGTAATTTTCCCATGCGATGCACTGTACTCTTCAGTAGATTTGGCTCAAATTGCCCTCATCACGTCTGCCCAGAATCCTTTTACTACTGCTACGGAACTAGGAAGAGTCGTACAAGAAAAGGTGCTTAGTCATTCGTTTTTGTGAAAGTGGACATCATGGGCTGAGATTGTGAAGAGCTCACAAAGTGGGAGTAGGTGCATGCAGTGGCCGTTGCAGAAACCTTAATTTAGGATGACGCATGCATGGTCGTCTGTGGTGGTGCCACAACATGCACAGCTTTGGTTATGGTCGCAACAATGGTTGTAGATATAAACCACGACTGAGGTCGCATTTATACCAATGCTGGTGAAAGAGGAGGAGTTTGCCGGTGGTGCATAAGCTCTCTTCTACTTCTCTTTGATTTGAACGTGTAATAAATACTACTGATGCCGGTGACCATTTGCAATAACAATATGAATGATGAGGTTTCTATAACTGTATGACGTTTCCTTTAGGGCGGCTTGCTAGGAGCTAGGTTGGGCTAAAGTTTATCACTGGGACTCATGCTTAAGTTTTGTCCTGTGTGATTAATACTGACTGATTACTTTCACTAGAGGCATTATCTAGTGAGTACTTCGGAACTTCTGTGTGGAATAGAACCTTCATGATTTCAAAACGGAACCTAAGTATGCATGCATGTTCGGGTAGTAATTTGTCGTCATCATGGCAAAGCTTGCTAAACGCAGTCCCCAAAGAATCCTCAATGGGGCTTAAAATGCGAAATACAATGACCAATAAATGGGACTTCTGTCAAAACAAAAAGCGTGAAGCAGTTTTACCGAAAGGCCTGCTTTTTACTATTTAACCTAATAAGCGAATAGTGATCCTCGCGCGTCAATCATATTTCCGTCTGAGGACAGATCTGACTCAGCTCTGCCTTTTGCCGGACTGTAAACGCTTCGCCCAGTTCTCCTTTAAAATGAAAGCCTACACCTGCCCGGAATGCTTCTCGACACACATGAACGATACATTATACCGGGCACACATGGCGCGTGTGCATGACAATAAGCCCCTTTCATGCTTAGAGGGTTTGTGTAGATTCAAGAAATCCTCTTGAGTTTATTAATGATTTAAAAAAAGTCTGCGAATCAACTCTCGTCTTGAATTAATCATCACAGCAAATGTCCAAACGAATCAGATTAGTGGTTTCGTAAAATCATCTTATTGTGCCACCAGTGCAGTCATTTTCAACTTTTTAACATTCATTTCAATTGTTCCTAACATATTGCAGAGAACCTACCGGGAATGTGTCCGATTTGCGAAGTAACGCGAGAAACCATTGGAATGTTCTTAGTGCATGAAAGGCGTAAGAGGATTTCAGGGTGCTCTTAGTGCTATTTTGTTGCATTCACATGCCCTTGACAGCAAGGCAGCAATTTCAATTCAACTCTTTTCCTAGATGCGAAACACACTGCGTGTCCCATGTGTCTCGAGAGGTTTGGTGGTTTCGACTCACTTATGAGACATTTTTATGGAATACATGTTGGTGAGTGTGCAGGTGCTCTAATACAGTCAAGTCGATGTCGCTCCACTACTCTACCTTAACTTGGCTCGCGTTCGCACCACCCATGAACTCATACTTCCTTGTCACATGTTGCAGTTCAAACTACAGGGTCATCTGAGGTACGCTTTTACTGCATGGAGTGCTATGAGAACCAACCGACGTGGGAGTCATTTAAAGCTCATTACTGCCAATTTCATCCCAGTGCGCAATTCTTATTTTTACGACTCTATACATTCATGGTCGCCTACCCTAATCCCCTTGTCCTTGTTCCTTAGATGTTTGGCTCAGTGCGTTCGCTCTAGTGGAACTGGGCAAATTCAATGCATAGTCAACGTGAGTTGCCGGTATGCTTCTTCAAAGTTGTGGTTCGCCATAAAAGAAATGATTGTATAAAACATGAGGTTTCGTTTAAATAGTTTAAATAGTTGTGTGTAAGATCAAAGCAAAGGCAAACCAACTCCGACTTGTCAACAGCACACTTTAGTCAGTAATTGGGTTTGTCCAAGACGTTACTTTTGTTTGGCAGAATAAAGACAATCTATGCTTGTCCATGCTTCAGTTGTGGCCAAGGCTCTACCTCCATTTACCTTCGCGGACTACTATTCGGGCATGCGCTTTGCAGGGAAAACTGCATACAATCAGATCTTTTGTATCGTATGCTGCTCTTTGTAATTAGGCTTGCAGTAAATATGTCGATAGTGGTTTATTTTTACAATCTCTCATGATTGTTGAAGGAGTGTCCCAGAACTAGACTGGAAGATGCGATCTGTATTCTTCCAATTCGGACTACTTCGCCTGACTTTATAATTGATGAGACCTGCAACCCTTCACTTTGTGCAAAGATGAACCTTACGGACTAGCAAGCAGGAGACAAATGGAGGCAATTTTTATAAGCTCATACGGATTATTGCAAAACGCTGCATCCTGAACTGTGCGTGGGAAGTGCAGTGGATTCAGTTGTCCATAATCGCCACAGCTCAACTACAGCAACGCATAAAAATATCCAGTGCGCATTTAGAATATTATGCAATTTGATCGCTTCTTAGAAGCCTATTGTTCAGCTCCCCTTTGAGCATAGAACCACCAAATTTTTTGCAAGAAGTGTGTTTTAGTCAAAATGTAATGCTATGGTAATGTTAAAACTAAGGCGTAACCAATGGCGTACCATGGAGCCACGAATGGGCAAGTTGCCACATAGGAGAAGCGCTCTACTATGGACACCCGAGATTGTGGTCATGAATAGTAATCTAGCAGAAAAAATTTCAGCTCTCAAATGACAGAAATGTGAGGGAAATATGGCACCATGGAGAAGATTTGGATAGGAGACCATGTAAAAATCTACCCTTGTAAGAGTAGAAGATGGTTTTAGGTCACTTGGTGGAACCCGAAATTAAGCAAGTTTGGAGCAGCGTAGCACTGGTGTCACGACTATGATGTGCGCTTTTTGAAATGGAAGGCAATTACCTCCTAAGAGTAATTAGTAAGACTCGGCTGCTTTCTCATTATTTGTA
Source organism: Taenia saginata (assembly GCA_001693075.2). Taxonomy (NCBI): domain Eukaryota; kingdom Metazoa; phylum Platyhelminthes; class Cestoda; order Cyclophyllidea; family Taeniidae; genus Taenia; species Taenia saginata. Next base: position 57,716 of record LWMK02000156.1, read on the forward strand.
GGTTACTCTTCGGTTTTTCTATGTTATAATTCAGTAGTTCAATCGGCGACCATTTGTGCCGAATTTATTGTGTTCCCGTCACGTTGCCTAAGCGAGAGTCACGATCGACACGATGATTTAAAATAAAGCCAAATTAAACAATACTTTTTTGCAGATCCATCTCTTTAGTCCTTGTGGCGATCTACAAAGCCTAATTCTTAAAGCCGGTTGTGCTTTCTACTTTCGTGGGGAAATCGGTGTTTAAAGTATCGCAATGTATCAAGCCAAAGCGGATTGTGACTTTTGCTCACATCAACCCAAAATCTATTCGAAATTGGAGCACTAGCTCACTCAAGCTCTAGTTTTCGTGCTNCCAAAGCGGATTGTGACTTTTGCTCACATCAACCCAAAATCTATTCGAAATTGGAGCACTAGCTCACTCAAGCTCTAGTTTTCGTGCTCTTACTACGAATTAGCTATTAATTACTACGAATTAGCTATTAATCGTCGAATTAACCTCCCACTGAATTTCGATCGGCTGCGACTTCTTTTAACACTGCTAAAATTCTGTGGAAATGGTAAATTTTTATATGCACACCATTTTTTTACTAGTCAGTTACAAGCGTTTATAATTGTGCAAGATTTGCCCACGGAAAATGGATAAAGAAGATTTGCCCACGGAAAATGGATAAAGGCTGTGAAGTGGGCGAACCTTTTGACTTCGCCCTTCCTTTCCAATTATCAAGTAAATTGGCTTGGCGATTTTTGTTAACTGACAACAATAAACACAGTCAGACTTCATTTACAGTCCTGCTTGGTGGGAATAATGTGACCGTTCGTAGCATCGCCACTCCTTCTGAGCGATTTAGAAGTATCATTGTGAGTCAACAGAGCCATAGCCTAGTTGGAACTCTCATTTATGCGGCAGTGAGGGAAAAGACCCACTTTCTGCACCCGGCCCTTACACCAAAGGCGATGCATTGTGATTTCGTAGATAGCGAGGAAATGGATGACTCATGTGACAGTGGTCCGTAAGGTGGATCGGAAGGCAATTTTGAGGTCCTTTTCGTGATGTGGATTTCAGTAGTCGTAACTGTAAAGTGCAGCTCACACTCAAGCATTGATTGACTCAGATAAAGGGAATGAGAGAAAAGAGGAGTTCATTGATGTGGACTTGACTGAGTACCGCTCGTGCACAGAAGAACTGATTGCTTTTCTGGGCTATTAAATTGGATAATATGTCTTGTCTTATGTTAGCACGAATAAATGGCGAGTTTGAGAGGTGGCGTAAATAAATAAAACCTACGTCATTTTTCGGGTTAATCAGCATCATTATGTGAAAAACCATGGGTGCAAGGCTGACATTGTTAGGTCTGAAGACGAATCCATCAAAGGGTAATCAAGTGCTAATACACCTCTTAGATGGCCACTAGTCAGTAAAATAGGTGAGTCTTATCTGTCCACTACTACAAAGGTGTTTATTTATTGTTAAAAGGAAACGGCTATTCGAAGCAATACCGTATGTTCTTAAGAACCGACCAAATCGCATCACACGCTAAGTATCCGACGGTGCAGAGAACACTGCTTACCAAAAACCATTTGTTCACCATTCAGATGCGCGTGGAACAGTTTCCTGCGATCCTGTGATTGAGCTGTGTTGTGGATGAACAACTGAATCCATTGACAACCCACGTTGAACTCGCGCTCCCTAACGCGTCAAGTATCTCAGTTTACTCAATCATATTACTCACTTCAATTCAGTAGAAATTACTTCACGAAAACGTGGTGTGGCCGGAAGGAAAGCGAGCGACTTCACTCCCCTCTAACATGGCATTGGTTTTGGCCACTTGATTGCTTAGCGGTTCATTTTATTTAAACTTCACCAACTACGGAGCCGATTGCAATAGTCCGAAAAAGTTCCCTGAATTCAGCACATGAAAGGCAGAGTGACCCGTTGCAAAAGAGGCACTATCGAAATAGACATATATTCCAGTGGGTGCGATCTCACCCTCTCTTTTACATAAAACACCTAGTTAAGGTAGTCTAACGCGCATACTCGAAGACCATGGTAGAATGAAAAACAGTAGTAAATATATACAAATTTCCTCTCACTCCCCATGAACAGTGAGAGAGGATGAATGGGCTTGGTATGACTCAACCCAAATAACCCCATGCACTAATTTGTGTTTACACTGCCAACACGATGACACCGATATCAACGACAGCACCTGTAATTGCAGCCTCACCTCTCAGGGCAGCTGCGGATCTAATAGAAACGAACGGTAAGTGACAACCATAAGGCCACATTTTCTGCTGAATAATCACACACTGAAATCGCTACCTGGCAGAAAGCTAGCGGTGCACCTATCTACCACCACCATAAATGGAGGATACACCTACCGCCATCAATTCGTGCACATTGGAGAACAAAATGCTACCTAACTCTCTTTCAAGCAACTATCTGGGTGCTTAGCAATAAGTTCACCTCCTTAGAGTCCTTAAACAACATAGTCACAGCCACTTATAACTAGCGCCACACCTGAACTACGAAGACATTTATTTCTCATAAATAAGGTAAGGCTGTTACCCACAGGACCAAATAACAAGACCTGGAGATGCACGCAAATCAAAGTCCATAACGTGTAACCCGATCCGAACCTGGAGGCCACCACTTCAACCGCAAAACACTACTGACACAGCCCCACAAATACTAACTGAAGGGATAACCTTTCCAGAATCAGTAGACAAAACTGTCGTGAACNCAACATAGTCACAGCCACTTATAACTAGCGCCACACCTGAACTACGAAGACATTTATTTCTCATAAATAAGGTAAGGCTGTTACCCACAGGACCAAATAACAAGACCTGGAGATGCACGCAAATCAAAGTCCATAACGTGTAACCCGATCCGAACCTGGAGGCCACCACTTCAACCGCAAAACACTACTGACACAGCCCCACAAATACTAACTGAAGGGATAACCTTTCCAGAATCAGTAGACAAAACTGTCGTGAACCATACCTTCTGACCTTTCACGGGACTGTTCAAAAGTGCCAACAGCTAACAGTGTTAGCACCCCTAAATAAAAATTATTCTGATGCTAGCTCCGGATCCACCGTGCTTCTGTGGATGAGTAGGGCCCCTAAAATCCCGTTCAACCCGGCAATTTTAGACCATATTCCAGTTGATAGATAAAATATCTGCTTAAAATCCGCGCCGCAACCAAGACAAACGGCATCCATCATAGCCAGCCACCGATAAAATCCCTCAATTCACAGAGATGCTGCACACACGAAGTGAACAAGAGTTGAAGGAATCTCGTCACACTCCATCGGCGAGCATGGCACTAGCCAGTGATTGCAAAAGTCTTGGTGTCCTCAGCTCCCGAAATCTGAGTCTGGATGGGGGAGAAAAAGTGCGTACATAGTCAAGGTTTTCGCTGATCCTAGCAGCTACTTTCTTCAGGGTTGCAGACATCCCAGCTGACAATCTTGGGCTCTCGTCAAAAGTGACGCTGAATTGGTGCGAATCTCACCGTACCAGGTGGTTGTCTACTGAAGTGATAATCAAATTCTAAGCACATTAGATTCTGCACCATTTGTGCTTTCAACTCATTAATCTTGGTTTTCCTCGGGATGTGTTAAGACAGGGAAAATGTGATGCCGTAATAAGGATGGAAGAAAAAGAATGAGGATAAGGTAATGACTATGGTTCATAGCGTACGCTAAACTCCTCCACATCTGCTATAACAAGGCAAACGTCCCTACCACCTTGGTTCCCTTGCATATTACACACTCCTTTTTATGCTTCTGTTGGATAAATTTCATTGAAGCCTTATAGCTTTTTTGTCCGTTGGCTACGATGCCATATCTCATACAACCTAAAGTACACGTTGGTTTGAGATCTGAGCTCTATGCAGCCCTGAGGTGGTGGAAATTCCCAAGAAGATAAGTATTTTAGTAGGACTGCTTGGTTTGGGATGCATTCTACCAAAAGGAATGTAAAATAGGCAACCGAAGTAGCTCTCACAATCTGTCGCCGGATGACTACAAGGACCATTAGTCACAGTGAAACATTTTTGTGAAGGATGAGCGTAAAACATAACAGTGAGATTAGTAATCACTTTCCTGCTGTTTCCTCACAAATTATTACATCTCTCCTAGCGTTTTATCAGTGCATAAACAGCTTCGTTCTGGAATACCCGTGCCTCAGCTTTGGGAAAATGAATTTTTTATAATGGTTGCATTCTCTTTTGTTCCGAATAATTAATCCTTTGCATAATTTACTACCGAGGTATGCTGGAAACTCAAACAGGGTAGCTGCAATCAAGAACGTTGCCTACGTATGGATACACGACCATCCTTAACACATTTGTTTCCCTCGTATGTAATTCACGCTTAATATTGATATCCGCTGGTTAAGGATTCGGCTCTCATTTAGCATTAAACTTCACCACAAACTGTTGTATCTACGTGCACAATACAACCCCACTCAATGTGCTACCGTAGCATGAATATGGTCTACAATACGTGCTCCACACACTATTACTGTCTCGATGTCCCTAGGTAGCAGGCACCATCAGAGCAGACCTGTATACCTTCCCCCCACATTGGCAGATGACACACAGCTAGTGCTGATTCTTCTTGCTGATAGCCACGGCGCAGTCGGAGTGAGACACGGAGGAAAGGGCTGGAGTGGTTCTNTATACCTTCCCCCCACGTTGGCAGATGACACACAGCTAGTGCTGATTCTTCTTGCTGATAGCCACGGCGCAGTCGGAGTGAGACACGGAGGAAAGGGCTGGAGTGGTTCTGAAGATAAAATGGACAAGTGGATAGCGCATTTGGGGATCCAGGCAGGCTGTCGTGCCTCCAAAGGCATTCCGATCTACTTACATTTTAACTCAGCCAACCACAGGGTCAATATTAGAATAAGAGCTGATGATTGCGCGCATTGTTCTTTTGCAGTTGCAGGGGTTTCTGGGATCATTGTCACTATGCATTGAATCGGTTCAACCCACCCATGGCACGGAGACGAGTTAGCGCTGCTGTCAACAACTGCATGCATCACTCTCTGCTGCGTGCTCTCCCGCCGCGTCATATAATTTTCAGCATCATCAAGTTCCCAGTGCAATTGTTTGTGAAGTTGCGAGCACAATCTCAACGGTGTCATTCCATACGATATCAATGGAATTGCATTTATGCGCCTCCGCGGGCACCATCACCACCAATAGACACCTTTCGCCATCAGCGTAAGCGGTGTGACTTGAAAACCACTCCTAGCAAAGATCTACGCGTTGGTTTCTTCTGCATGCCAAACATTTATAAATAATAACTGATAAAATGTCAGAGGCAAATTGACTGTGCAGGCAGCTTAGAAGCAACTGAGCATCCTCCTTTTATTTTCATACTAGTTAATAAACGAGGAGCGTTCTTGTCGAATTGGGGTTTTGTAGCCAGGAAAACGGATGAAACATGTTATAACAAGCTCCATTTCAAATATGCTTCATGCGTTGTAGACCACTTTGGGGTAAGGAACTCATTTTCGAAAAAAATTTGCAAATGCTTTTTAAAGACTGTTTACCATTAATGTCGGCACTTTATAAATACTTGCATAATTTTTAGGCTGACTGTGTTTCATAAAGCCATTTTAAAATTAGAATTATTACTGTGTCCTGTAGATATGCCTTTGATTAAAATCTGATGCTTTTCCGTGCTGCCTAGATATGTATTGATAATGTGGATTGTTCCATCCGTAAAGACCCCGTAACTATGTCGGCGTACTGATGAGATCCATCCGCTCTTTTCTATTTGGCCTCGATACAAATCGGAACTCTCGGCAATCATGTCCATCGCGGAGGCATTTCGATGCTGCTTAGTTGCATTAACATAACTTTGGATTTCGCAACCTGGAATATAAATCGTTATGATTTTGACACCATTTTGCCTCATACTTGTGATTATCAAATGTATGAGCACTTTGTTTAACCTTTTCGTTTACATGGTTTGCATGCTTGGCATGGTGCAAAGAGGCGTGTGCGTCTGATAGATATTCACTCAATTCAAAGTTGGCGAAATTAGCTGCAGCGCCTCAACTGGGTACCGGTTGCACTGTAAAATGTTGGCCTTCGAGGAAGAGCAGTCTGAAGGCAGTAGGCGCAAGAATTAGCCCTTCACTATCGCCCTAATTTTGTCAACAAATGGTTCTTCCCGAGGAGTGTGGATATTGTTATGCTAAATATGTGCGTTTCTGTTGCAGACGCAAAAATCCTAGGCGAGGCAGTGGTTGCCAATACGGAATGAAACCTGACAATTGCGAAAGCTTCAATTACGCGCTGTTACTTAATCGTTCTGATTCACTTGCTGCAATATCATTATTATCGGCTTTCCTTTTCATCTGTGGATGTGATTATTACGAGTCGTTTGAGCGTTGACGGATAAATGAAGACAATAAAAGAGCCGACATTTGACACCGTTACAGTAAATGGAAACGTATTTAAAGACAAAGAAAAGCCGGGAGTTTTCTGTGGCTTCTCATTAACGCATGTATTTTCGTCGCACCTGTCGTACTTTTTATACTTTCCTTTTAAGTATACGGGATGCATTAGCGAATTCGAGGTCTTCTGGAACCTTTGGCCAAAGGCTCTACTACATATGCAGGTAAAAATGCTTCCAAATGCGCAAAGTGTAGTATTTGAGCAACACATTAATATGCATTTTCGAACTTGTCACCGCTTTTTCATTTGAAAATCGTATAAACGAACATACTGAAGAAACAGAGTAAGTGGGACAATATTTATCCCACGCGCCCACTGCTCCCAATATACTCCGGTACGAGACGACCGCTTTTCTGCGTTTCAACAACATTTGAGGTTGATGACGGATCCAGGACTTTTCCGCGCTTGCCGAATGATTGCGCCCTAGGCTCTGTCCTAGAATCTTACGCAACTCTTCTCCCCTTTTTACCAAAATGGATATCTTCTACTTACAAGTTAATTTTGCACTCTCTGCTCTGGTCCTGACCAGTAATACCAGAATTATTCCCACTCACTTATATGAATATCGTAAGTATGTCGTCACCACAAAACTTTCTTCTCCCAAAGTTTGCCCAGTGTGTTCTCCATGATGCTATTTCCTTTACACCCATCCACACTTGGAACTGTAGTGACTATGCCTTTGTCAGCCCTATTTTTCGCAACGCACATCCATATTAGGCCTTAAAATTATGTCTTATCAATTATCTTGTCCTTTTGGTTTCAATTCGCTCTGTCGAACGCAACAGTATTTCGCTTTGCAATCATCTAGACCCATCGTTCCGTCAGATGTTGACCATTCTTTTTGGACAATCATCCCATTTTATGAACCGCACTCATCGCAGCTGCTTACAACGGGTGAACTTTTTTGTCTTCAGTAGAATTCGCTTTTAACGTAAGAACGCCGCTGTTAGTGTATTTGGCTAACTTTAGGTAAATTAAGCTGGTCCAGGCGCTCAGGGAACATGAGTCGCTAAATTTTATTTAAATTATGACAATTTCTCATTTTCTTAACATGGTTGAGAATTCTTATTGAATTCAAATTGTCTTGTTGCTGTATCAGTTCCGGCGAATTCATGTGGCTTAATCTGCGTTAGCTACAAGTGCAACGCTCATCATCGTCTAGGTAACCAGGCTTTCGATTCCACAAATCTCGTGGCTAAGCGAACGTCATCGCCTTCCAGGGAGGAGGAGGCAGACAATGATCCTTGCCACAGTAAACGGGCAAATTATAAGCCCACGGTTCATGACACACTTAGTGAAATTCCCATCCAGCCCCTATTTCTGATCCAAAGCATAAAATGGAAATATATCCGAGCGTATTCCATGCGACTGGCTTGAATATTTGAAGGCTACTTAGGTGGGTCCCACTTGATCGTAAACAAAAAATGCCAAACAGTGCATGCATACTAATCTGCGAGGAAAACAGGAACGAAGTAGTGATTGGCATGTGACTGACGATTAAGTTTCTGTGTTGCATATAGTGGTACAGAGGTGCTCATATAAAATGAGATTCCCGATCATTAGCCGCAGTATTACCAGCAGATGTAAGATCAGCAGCAAGAGCGACACGAATTTATGAATTGATCTCCAAACCGCATGTTTTCACTGTGGATTAACCGGTCGCTGAAAGCGTTCATACACATTAGCAACATCTCAAGATGCTAGTGAAGTGGTGGTATAAATTGCTTGCATGCGTCCGCTTTATATTTTCTTCATTGAGCGGCATTGGCGAAAATTTCTGCGACAGTTAGAACACACGTGGTAGGATGTGTGGTGCTTTGCGTCAGAGTTGCAGCTACCTCGTTTAAAATACCCACTGTACAGACAGAACCCAGCATTATTTGGCCACGAACTACGCTATTTTATCTCTCGATGCAGCTTCCCTGCACAACCACGCACTCTACATGTACAGTCACCTCCAACCTTGACTATGCGTGTGGAAANTAACATGGTTGAGAATTCTTATTGAATTCAAATTGTCTTGTTGCTGTATCAGTTCCGGCGAATTCATGTGGCTTAATCTGCGTTAGCTACAAGTGCAACGCTCATCATCGTCTAGGTAACCAGGCTTTCGATTCCACAAATCTCGTGGCTAAGCGAACGTCATCGCCTTCCAGGGAGGAGGAGGCAGACAATGATCCTTGCCACAGTAAACGGGCAAATTATAAGCCCACGGTTCATGACACACTTGGTGAAATTCCCATCCAGCCCCTATTTCTGATCCAAAGCATAAAATGGAAATATATCCGAGCGTATTCCATGCGACTGGCTTGAATATTTGAAGGCTACTTAGGTGGGTCCCACTTGATCGTAAACAAAAAATGCCAAACAGTGCATGCATACTAATCTGCGAGGAAAACAGGAACGAAGTAGTGATTGGCATGTGACTGACGATTAAGTTTCTGTGTTGCATATAGTGGTACAGAGGTGCTCATATAAAATGAGATTCCCGATCATTAGCCGCAGTATTACCAGCAGATGTAAGATCAGCAGCAAGAGCGACACGAATTTATGAATTGATCTCCAAACCGCATGTCTTTACCGTGGATTAACTGATCGCTGAAAGCGTTCATACACATTAGCAACACCTCAAGATGCTAGTGAAGTGGTGGTATAAATTGCTTGCATGTATCCGCTTTATATTTTCTTCATTGAGCGGCATTGGCGAATATTTCTGCGACAGTTAGAACACACGTGGTAGGATGTGTGGTGCTTTGCGTCAGAGTTGCAGCTACCTCGTTTAAAATACCCACTGTACAGACAGAACCCAGCATTATTTGGCCACGAACTACGCTATTTTATCTCTCGATGCAGCTTCCCTGCACAACCACGCACTCTACATGTACAGTCACCTCCAACCTTGACTATGCGTGTGGAAACCTAAGTCACGTCATGCAGAGGAACAACGCATAAGAAAAACCTCACCGAATCCCTAAAATAAAGGCTTCATTACTTCACTATGCATTTAAGCTTGATCTGCTAACTGCTCCTTTCTTCTTTCAACCACCGACGTCAGTAATGAGCATAAGTTTCTGATCGCATTGTCTCAGCATCTACTGCTAGGCAAAAGCAGGCATTGCATCGTCAAGATGAGAAAATCAAAAATACAGTGGCAGTTTGCGCTGATAGATGTTGAAACACGGTGTATGCCTCATTCCACCTTTGACCTTCTCCTCCTTTCGCAAAGCACGTCACATTTTGCAGTGATACCATTTTGCTTTGTGGGTGCATAGGGTAGGAGGAACGATCGCTTTGCCCTTTCCATTTGGGTTTGGTTGTTTTGTGTCCTTCATCCCAATACCAAGCAGAAGTAACACTTGTAGCAAGGATGAGGAAGTGAAAGTGTTTAAGAATTAAAAGGAAAATCCTCACACAGTAGATTAAGTAACAACTCAATGTGATCTTCATGGAGGATTCAAAACACTCCACAACTAAAGAAAAGGTAAGGTTGCGAGGAACAGAGAAGCACAAAATAGAGATAAAGGGTAACAACAGGTTACCATTGTGTTGCTAGTTAATATGAAATAAATTCAAGGAAATCTGATCTTTGCTGTCACGTTGCACATTGCCTCAACTGGACTATGTGACCATGTGTTTTCACCGGGCTTAGGGCAATAGATATTTTGCGTGCGAATCGTGCGATTACTGAAGGATTACGGCTATCTACGTTTCCGTGAGCACATACAGATTCACCACCGCTTCTTGCTTAGTGTAGCTGGTGCTTTACCACATGATTTTGGCTATCTCAGCTTCTAACCTCAACACAAAGGCCATATTAGGCTGTTGCCCATAATTGCCGCTCCCATAATGTTTGCGCATGGGATGTAGTTGTCAACCTCTTACCTTGACCTATTAAGAGGGCAAAGATTTTAGAACAAATGTTCTAAGTTCGACAACCTGATGCGTGTACACAGTCCTATTTGAGTTAGCACGCTCCTGTCCAAGTGGGATGTCTGGTGGTCGTCATTCTCCCATCTCCATATCCCATTCTGAAGGTACCCTACCTTGACTTGAATGGCATTACGCATGGTAGTAGAGCAGATATCCTCGTGATGTCTGGGAATATGGTAAACTACTCACTAGTAGAATGGCAAACCGTTTTGGATATTCCAAGAATGCGCACAAACAGTAGCTACTCATTGCTTTTTAGTTCGAAAGAGCAAACAGAAGAGTTTCGTAGTTGCGAATAATATTAACGCTAGCAAATGCAGTGCTGCTGCCTAATCTATGATGATCTACGCAGCCTGTTGTGCTGTGTGGTTCAATTACCTTGTAGACGTGAATAAGGACACAGAATAGGAAATCACCTTTAGGTGAAATAGTGCATTTCTTACCTTAGTGTGGCCATTTATAGCCAACTCATGCAGAGTGAAAAATGGAGGTAAATTTGCTTCGCCGTGCCCCAAATCAATGCATTCTCATCGGCAAAATGCGTCGGTCCCTCTGCTGAGATGATAAGACCATTAAACGCGAGGTATCAGGGGTCAATTTTAGGTGAAGCAGAACTCGAGAGCTCGTCCTAAGAGTTTTGAGGCGAAGATTTGTTCCTATTTTTCGAACAAAACTTAAGCACCCTTCAAACTGGAGCAGTGGTTAAGGGAGGCATCTCTTGGCGCAAATATATGCAAGACATCGACTGCTTACCTCCTCTTTGAGTCGATGGCGTTCACTCAGTCATGGTGTTTGATTGTACTGACGGGTTCTCACCCAAAGTACAAGTTCAAGCAAGCATGCGTCGCATAGTCGCATTCGTTTTGACATCTTTATCTGAGCCTTCTCTATTGGTCGAGTCTGCAGTCGTTACATATGAAAGATTATCTTCTCTAGTTATCACGCAAACCTCGCCCATGTTTACGACCAAATGGGACACAGATGCTCTTTTCAAGGTAAACCTAAATCGTTACTTTATCTGCATGGTTTGACTAAGAAATTTTTTTAAACTACTTTCCTTGTGCATCGCAAGTATTCTTTGTATTCTTTGTGAGAGCTTAGAACCTCTGCGTTATAATCCAATCAAAGTATTCTAATGCAGAGTCAATTAACTTAATGCAAAAATCTTTAAATATGACGTGTTCGAACCCTTTACTGTTAGCACTCTGAAGCCGTGAAATCCAAAGCTAACACATGTTATCTTGCAAAGTACGTTTTTGGCTCAGTGAAGTTAAGGCCTTATTTCTAAAAATTTTAGGATTTTGTTACAGAGCTCACATTTTGAAAGAAGAAGAGTTGAGATGACATCTTTAAGGAAAGCATTCCAAAAACTGGAAAATCCTCCAGTTCAAGCAAAAGTCTTAAAAGAGGGATAGTTTGAAGTACGGCTCTTGTGTGTCGTGGTTTTCAATGCTCTCATGTATTTTGAGCGATTTAAAATTGCTTGCATAGTGTGCAGGCAACTGCGAACTTGCAATGGTAGAGGCACATTTACCTCTGAGTTGGAGAACTGAGCAGCTGATTGTTCACCACCTTGGTTCATTTAGTGCACAAACTATTTCTACCCGAAAGTGCAGTCGATGGACAACTTTGCGTTTGCATTTATTTAGGCCATGTTTTGATTTGCGCATGTTGATTCCAAGTCCATGACCTCGGATATTGGTACGAACAGTGCAGTGACTTCTGCCTGCTATGCTGTGGCTAAGCTAGCGATGATGAACACTCCACCGGGTTTCGCCTCAGTACTTTCGTCTAAAAGTATTTAAAAGGAAAAGCGAGGGTTTTGTGAATTTAATAAAAAGTACTCCATGTGTACCATTTATAGCACTAACTTTATCAAATGAGTAGTGGCACAAATTGCAAAGAAAGCTGTGGCAGTTTTAGTAAAATAAAGCACAGATTGTAGGTGTATTAGCAAGTTCTCTTTACTTATGCCTTTAAAATCAGGTCACGATTTTACGGCACGTATGACCGTTTAACAACTGAGAAGTCAGTATCACTGTTGGCTTCAGCATCTAGTTCCGCAAAAACTTATATGTCTTGACTTTAAAAACACGGAAAAATTACCAGAAAAATTTATTTTGATATCGATTAAGGCTGAATTATTAGATCCTTTGGGATCGAAAAAGGCAAAAGTAAAGTATTAGGAAGTTTGGAGACAAACTAACCTTACGCCTCCACTCCACCTCTCTTTGCCCCAACAACATCCAAACGTAGTATTTTCGGCCTCTACTTCTATGGTACTCAGTGGTTGATGCCTGTTGGAACCAAGAGAGGATTTGTCCCAAAATTTGCTGGATTTGGGTTAGGGCCTGCCAGAGACCTCACTACAGGAGGACGAGGCACCCACCTGACTATGTATATAAAGCACTGCAAAGTGGCAGATTCGCCAGTCCATAGCATACTTGTAGAAATTTCTTGCTATGGTTTATGCAAGCAAAACCAAGATTTTACATGGTTTTACTTCAGAACTGCAACTTATTCCTTTTGCATCAAGGCGGTGCTGCAGATTGATGCACTAAGCGTAGGCTGGTGGGCGCTGCTACCAACTGGCTTTAGTCAACGCTTTATTTGCACGACTGGCTTTATAAAATATAGGCTTTATGCCATGACTAGGGCTTAGAGAAGGCTTTCGTGTTCGGCAAAGGACTTACAAGTGCATCACTCGGTCCGCTTTTTTGGTTGCCACGTTGTATGCGTTTTTTAATTAATGACATATCCAGTCATGGAACAAACGTCTTTAGCTCTGAGTCGGCATAGTCCTGAACACCGTGTGCTTCTTGTGCCAATAAATGCTAACCATGAAGACCTTCATCGTATTTGCCAGTCTGTGTAAAGTAATAAAAGCCGGGAAGAAAGACATAAACATTAACCCTCTCACGTTGGTAATGGCACCACTACATCCTCCCTTCAAGAAAGACATGCAAATAAAGGAGAAGGCGCTCAGCAATGAGTCACGACACTACCGCGGAGCAGCTGGTAAAGCGATGAAATTCCAAGAAAACAACGCCTTCGCATTCCATCCTTACCACAACTGCAGGATGGATAAGCGATTTCCGTTCTTATACTGAAGCCATTTGTCGGTTTCTGGCCAATGTGAATTTCCCAATTCCAGTTCCATTCTCTAACGGAAAATAATTATTTGACAGCGGTGCTTATAAAACTGCCAATACCCTTGAATGCTGAAATTGTACCATTACTCTGTCCTAAACGCTCCTTAGCATCCTTTTCCATGCCTGGCAATCGTCTCGTTAACTCCATTTCAACCATCTCTTTTCCACATAGTACATTCCCACTAGCCATTATCAAGCCATAATGCCTCAAACATATCCCATTCCTCCTCACCGCGGTAGTTCTCTATACTCACCTACCAGCCTCGCCTATCTTCCCACTCAGGCAGCACAGAGTATGAAGTGCACAGAGAGGTGGGCGGAGAGAGGATGCAAGTATGCGAGTTGTATAAAGGACTATTGGAAGAGAGAAAGGCAAATAAAGGGAGGAAATGCGTTACACAATTGCTAACGTAGTTCAAGCATACGATTTTTAAAGCCGAAGCCAGACACGCTATGTTATGCCAAATATATGTGGTCGCAGTCTTTTTGTCACCACCACTAACTCTGATGTCTGGTCCCACTGCCTTCCCCTTCTTGAAGCACCAAGATCCTTCGGTCGTCCACCTCAACACCATCACAATAAACACTGCCCGCCCGCACCCTTATCGCATGCTTGTTTACATGCGCACCTCTGTATCTCTCTAGCAGTAGATGCTGTAGAAGACAGGAATGAAATGCAGAAGGATAAGCGGTGAAGTGGCGCTACTACTGCCGCACTCGTCTAAGAGCGAGTCGGGTTGTGAAGATGTGCAGAGAAGGGAGAGCTAGATAAGTGGGTGGCTTGGGTGGGTTTCTTGGCAAAATACCACCACCACGCTGCTAACTGCTACTGTTAACCATCTACTCGTCTTAATCACAGCATTCTTACCCTCTCTTTTGCAAATGCTGCCAAATACTTGCAGGCGAAAAAGGCATAAAATCTCTATCACTAATCAATCCACTAGTGCTCAGTCGTGACACATTTAAAGGCTACCTGAATCATTGACGAAAGCCAGCTGGCCATCAGCCTAAGAATTCGGATTGTCACTACTTTACATAGGCATAGGCGCAAAGCGAATCTGCAATTTTGAACTAGGAATGGATGTCTGCAAGCCGAATATGAATGCACATCAACCATGATTGGTGCCTTTTGTGACAGGTTCGAGCGATATATGTTGTTGTCCAACGTCTTCTTTTAAAATGGGGTACAATTGGCAATTTAGGTCATGACGGCAAATAATTACTTCTTCGCCACCGAAAAGGAACACTCTCAAAACCTCGAGGTAGGCTGGTTACGCCTAAAGGGAAGCGGTATACATAGTATGGGAACCACTTTTTAAGATGCATTGCATTTCATTTATTTGTACCATACGTGCCGATTGCACTAAAGTTAATTTGCAAAAATCTGCCAAAGCTGTAGTCAAGACCTATAATTTGTTGATATATTAATGTGGCCAATTATTTGTAAGTGGAGATGAAGTTGTGGACCACTTCTTTTGTTCCATCACGCCACCTTATTCTCGTGGCGTATAGCTGCGCACTTCATGTGGTTTCGAATTTGATCTTGTCGTTTATGGAACGTGCATATTTTGGTTTCATAGTGGGCAGATTGTAGTCCCATGAGCAAATTTAATTTATTGGCAGATGGCAAGGAACTGAACAAACGAAGGAGCGAGTACATGCTTTGAGGGGATTGACACTGTGACTTAAGCCATGATAACAGCCCAACGATCCAAATTTTTATGCCTTGCCACATGTGCACTTTTCTGGGTAATGTAACAGCAGACATATTTGATTGCCATATCATTAAAATAGGCAGTTGGAAGTCTAGAAATGGGCGCAACACTTGGATTTACCAAGGTGTTTGCAAGGTTAAAGAGGGTTGAAGATCTAAAACAGCCATATGATTGCTCTAACGTCCCACCAAGGTTTAGGCACAGCCTAAATAGGTTAGCCAAGGCTCTACGCAGCTCAAAGACTCATATCAGCTTTAAAATGGATGCATTGGCATTAACTTCTCTTTCAGCACCTCTAAATGCATGATAGTTTTGAGGTGAGTGACAAAATAGCGAGCCTATTTTATAATTTTTGCCTAATGAGACCATCGTGAAAAGAAAAAGCAGAAGTTTGGCTTAAGTAGGCAACCCCTTACTTATTTGAGGATTTTTAATGGCCGTAGGAGNTTTGGCTTAAGTAGGCAACCCCTTACTTATTTGAGGATTTTTAATGGCCGTGGGAGCGTGAGAGAAGTTTTACGAAGACTTAGCAATAACCGTATTTTGCCTCATAGACAGGCCCCACTGTCTCCCAAAAATCGATTTGGCAAGGCGCAGAAAAGCTCACAAATCGTACAGTGGCCATTGATTCTAGGTATTAAGCAACACCCTTCACTGGCAGCTGTACCTCAAGACGTAAATTAATGCGCTTGAATGCATCGGGTTAATCCGAATGCACCTCATCTGCAATACCAGTTGCGTAGATAATGCGTTTCGCAAACCATGCTGCATCCCAAATACGCATCTTCGTACTGTGATTTTAGGAAGACTATTTTATGTTAACAGATAGATCATGTACCACAACAACTGTTCTCATATTCGATGCTGATTCTTCCCTTCCTTTAAGACGGTATGCTAATTTACGTGTCACACTGCATACACACGCAGTACTCACACATCTTCAAGTGACATCCAATGAGTGTCATGTGCCACTTTGAAAAGAAAAGTGCGCCCACTTTTTGCCCATGCATCTATTGCTTCCACTGCGAACATCGCTGCTGATCATTACACCGCAGCAGCTGAGATTTAAGACAACTGTCTAAATGCGCCACCAAGAAGAGCATCAAGAACACACAGTCGTAAACCAGTGCAGTGAGCCACCAAACTCTGTGCGCACAATGGAGTTCCAGACAAGATTTGCCAGCATTTCCTTCATCACACAGTTAATGTTCCATACAGCCGTTGTAGAGCAGTAGATGCTCGACCAGCCATTAAGAACTCCACAATCCATTCAAATGCTCCAGCTGTGACACTCTACTATCTGGCAATCCTCACCACTCCAGCACTCTGCATTGCAGAGATATTGATTGTGCGAAATTCAAGTGCGGTGTAAAGTGACTGATTTGAAGAAAATAGCAGCGGCGGCATTCTAATCAGCCCCAGCAGGCTTACTTCACCAACACACACAGCGAACCTGAACCACCTCAATCACCCTCCTCCAACTACCTCTGCTCGGAAACACTCCAGAAGGGCCTGATTGACGACACTTATTCATACCAGTGCACCATACCATGCCCACTCTATCCTAGTGCAGAGCACAGAGGCATGCCCATCCCATCCCAACTGAAGGATGAAGGTTTGAAATAGCGCTGCCTACTGTATGGTTCACAGTGCAAACATAATTTAAGCGAAACAGGTGTTGTGACTGTTGATAGAAGTGTTGAGCTAAAATAGCCTGTTTAGAAAGACCAGTAGAAAGGTAGGGTAGAGCTAGCTATAGAAATGTCAACCTTCTGAAAAGGCAATGTAAAGATGAGGTCCGGTTGTGGCAGCACGCCTGAAATAATAAATAATGGCATTGACTTTGACTTAGCTCTTCCTACAAAATTAGGCCATAGCAGTGTTGTTAGCAGAAGCGAAAATTTAAAATAATTCTTACCCTCCTGGCATTAAACGGGCTTTGACATGCGTGACTTGACTCCATTTAGAGAATTATTAACAAGGCCTAGTTCCTAGCGTAACGCCTTTTTAATACTAGAAATAAGTGGGTGTAAAACTAGTTTAATTTTAGCCTTACCTTTTCCCAAACAAGCGCAGGCACTAATCGTGTTGAAACTAGTCTTAAGCTCCTTGTAGCATTTACCAAATGACATTGAAGAAAACTGCTAGTTTGATTGGAACGTGATGTTATCCGAGAAATTTGTGCTTCTCAGTGTTTCTTTCACCAAAGAAGAAGAGGGCACGCTAGCTTGGCATGGTAGCCAATACCTTGTTTAAAAACAGCCTTCTCAATTTTGACTGTGCCTATGAAACACTTTCGGGGAAAAGAATGGATTCTAGGTGCANTTGTGCCTATGAAACACTTTCGAGGAAAAAAATGGATTCTAGGTGCATTTAACCTGTCGAATTCTCCCCCATTTCAACGCCGTTATCGCAATGACTCGAGCCTGTAGCGGGTAAGACAGGTTGAAACAGAGATACAAGTTATAAAAGCCAATGGATTTTAGTCCTCTGCAATAAACAGACTTGCGGAAAATTTGGAGAAGTAAGACACCCTTATGATGAGCCTTCATGTTTGTCGACGGCTTTTAAAATCCAATTGCTTATTGCTCCAAGTATTTTCTACATCCTTGTCCGGTTAAATTGTGCGAGCTTTGCTTGAATTGAGGAGCGACTAGCATGAGAGACTAATTTAGCCTTGGGATTGGATCGCTGGTTAATCCCCTAGCGATCCACAAATAAGGGCAAGGGGACTAATTCCCATCTCTACACTGCATTTCACGATCCCAATTAAGTACTTAGATGTTGGCCGTACAGGGTGACACCGAAGTCTGAGTTATATAGTTTGTGTGAAGAGATACCGAGTGCCAACCAATAACATGCAAACCCTAGGCTGGAACTTAGACAGCAACCACGAACCCGCCACTTTGGTTGACTATAACATAGAGTCAGCGGTGGAAGAGATGTCATAGGCCGCCTCATCGTGAAGTGAACTACTTAACTTTATTTTGAGGTGGACTAGTCCACTTAAGGCGGTGCATTTTTCTCACTTGGATAGTTAGGGTGACTCCTTCCAGCCTACCCGTGTCATGCGCGTGATAAACGAAATCCATTTCTCCTGTTAANTGTTGGCCGTACAGGGTGACACCGAAGTCTGAGTTATATAGTTTGTGTGAAGAGATACCGAGTGCCAACCAATAACATGCAAACCCTAGGCTGGAACTTAGACAGCAACCACGAACCCGCCACTTTGGTTGACTATAACATAGAGTCAGCGGTGGAAGAGATGTCATAGGCCGCCTCATCGTGAAGTGAACTACTTAACTTTATTTTGAGGTGGACTAGTCCACTTAAGGCGGTGCATTTTTCTCACTTAGATAGTTATGGTGACTCCTTCCAGCCTACCCGTGTCAAGCGCGTGATAAACGAAATCCATTTCTCCTGTTAAAGTAGGCACGCTAAATTGGCACAACGATGGAAAGAGGAATTTTGAAAATAGAGCAAGTGTTTGTGTCACAGGTTGAAGTTCTTTAGCATCATGCCCTCTGCAAGTCAAACTGTAGTGGCAGGAGTGATTCGAGGGATGGTATCAATAAGTCGCTACTATCTTATGGATGTACGATACTAGAATGATTGCACATGGCATCATGTTCTTGCTTCAGTACATGAAGACCTAGTCCAAAAGCTATCCTAGAACCTCCTCTTCTAGGTGTGCTATTCGCTTATATGTATAAATTTATAAGTCTGAGAAATTTGAAAAGGCATCTTTCGGTCTTTAAAATCACCTTGTTAGAAAGATGCTTTCTCTCAGCAGTATTCGGAGATGACATCAAGCCAATGAACTTGGAATTATTGTTGGTTGGTACAAGATTGGTCTACAGCTGCCTTCACCATAGCGTTCTGGGTTACCTCTCTAAAAGCCTTATGTGACAGGACACAGGAAGTCCATCCATGCGAATGGAACACAAGGATGCCAAAGTTGCGATCGTTTTGCTGAAGCTCGAGAAAAACAAACCTGCGGTGGTGAAGTGCTATTCGTTAAAGAGTAGGTCATGTGTGGTCCATTACGGGAACACTATAGTATAGCTACGGTGATCCTCAGTTATGGGTAAATAGCAAACATTTTCCATTTCAATTCTGAACTTTATCATTACCCTTAGTCAGTTTTTGGAGCATAACGCTGTAGTATGGGAATATAGCGCTTAAGAGGTACCAATAATGTAAATCTTGATGATCACATGACCTTGCTATTTCTTCTAGGAAACTACACCTCAGACATGTGTTTTAGCAAAATGCAAAGAGCTAATGTCAACAGAGCTTCAAAACCTTATTAGATGAGAGACTATAGCTACTCGACTGTACCTTCACCTACCTAATAATTTCGTGGTGGTTTAAATCTGGTTTTCAAAGGCCCATTCCCGGATTTGGCTGTGCTAATACTGATTTAATTTTGAATGTATTTACTAACACAAGCCTCAAGAACTTCACATGCGACTCACCGAAAAATCACTTGTATTTAGGACCACCTAATCAGAGGTCTTGTGATACGAAGTCTGAAGCTCACGCGATTAGTGAGCAATGCAAAAATGGCCAGCATTGGGAATTTGTTCTCATTTCCTTTTTATTTGCGTCTACTGAATTGTTCTGGACCTAATGAATGATTCAAATCCAGACAACCTTCAATATCAAAAACCATGGTATAGTTAGCGTCAATCTGCTTTCATAGAATAAACCGCTAATGTAGTGGATTTATAATCAACTAACCTGAATGTTGCCACTTTGGCTGCGCTTCTGCACACCCTTGTTTATGCTCTTTATTGAACAAGAAACCAGACATTACATTGAGCAGATTGTAATTTTGGTCATGTTAACAGAAATCACGATCGGTTCACTTTAGTACCATTTGACCTCACATGTCAAGTACTGTGGCACAAATGTGATAGGTGAATTGTAGATAGCGTCATTCCATGCATATAGTGTAAATATCCGAACCAATAGCCAAGCCGTCCGATGCAGTTACTCAGGATAGGAAGCATTGAATGCCACTCCAACCCCCTTAGGGCAAATTTGATGCGCCTCAGGAGGCTGGCTGTAAGCTGCGGGTTCCAACTCATCATAGCAGATCAAGTCGTCAGTGTCGTAAGTAAGAGCGAAAGCAAAATCTTTTTGCCCAAGCTGCTTATGTGAATTTTTTAAGCATTATTAGGCATGGTCTGCACAATAACATGAGAATTACGTACAAAGTGTTGAGACCAATGTAAGGTTTCAGGGGCCAACACTCGTTTTACGCATTTATTTGTATCTAATCCTATTCGCTCATATGATTATTCTTCTTTTATCATGTTTCATTAATTTGATAATACTAGTACCGGTAATGGCGTACTATCGAAAAAACTCAAACATTAAGTAGCTCAAATTGAAGAATTACCGACCTTTTGACCAAACTGGCATTAAAATATGCAGGTTTTGCGATGCACGTTTCTCAGCACATTTTTAAATGGACCTCACTAACCGAGCTTCAACTTCCCATCACTTTTTTTCTTAAGTTTCCCTAAAACCATTCTTTATCACATAGTACAATTTGACCCTTGTCAGTGCATATCACCCTCGCTACAGCAGGGGCGAAACCATGGACGCATACGTTTTGGCTTGTTTAAGCGCAAATCTAAATTAGCTGCAACATCACGGATGTGCACTACAATTGAAACCACCACAGGATAACGATTCCAATTTAATTGCAATGAATACCTTTACAGTGTGCAGAAGTAATGACTGTGCGCATGGGTTCATCTGGGATGAATGTTCAACTAAGAACAGCATACTTAGCGTTATCCAGAGGGTTACACGACCAAAAGATGAAAATAAATATAGCGGTGGTAGACACCTCACAATTATCAAAGGATGATCCGACATTCACCTTAGGATCTCTCGTATCTCATCAGGCTGTATTTGTTGCAGTCCTTATAAGTGTAATAGCCAATAAGCTAAATGAGACGGAGTATCTCAAAAGTTCCTTCAGAGTCTTAGTCTCTGCAACAGCTGACAAACTGGCGACTAAGGTACATCAAGTGACGTAAGGCGGACTTTATTAATTGGCCGGGTCTGATGGAATGTTTGTAAAGATATGATCTCCAGAAATGGAAGATTATGCTGAAAAAGGCATCCTTTGAAAATTTATTGCCAAGTTCCTTGTACGCTAGCCTTACCTTCATCTTGTTGGGTTCCACTAAGTAGAGGACGCTCCAATTAAAGTAGCTGATGAAGTGTGTGTGATCTCCTACAATTTGATGTTCTGAAAACTCGCGTTGACGCATGACACTTCATAGTGGCAACCATTCATTCGTTTAGCAGAAAGAGCTTTAATCACGAAACACAAGGATCACTTGGATCCTATATGCAAAACAGCAACCTTCCTAATGTATCGAGGGAGAAATTTTCCCCAATTGGAAGTGCTTTTATTTACATTACAAGTGTCGGCTACACCAAGGCATTGTGTGCTAGGGAAAGGCAATGCATGACAGAGAAAGCCGTGATGGCGAATATCACCTTAAAACTTTAACATACCACCGAATTTGGCAAGGGCAGCAAAGCCATTCCCATTACTGCTAGGACGTAATAAGCTCAAGTCCAGTCCTAGCCATTTCCTTGGTCAGCCATGCGAGCGAGAAAGTAATCAATTAAGCAGTCATTCGATTCGAGGAGTGTGAAGCGGCATTTGACACTAAACCATCTTGCAAAGCCGTCTACGCATGGTGACGATGAGCGACTATGTGAAGGCCCTGAATGCATTGGCGACGCGACGGCTATTCGCCATTCTGTGTGCATTTAGACTAGGCACATTGTCCAGCGGCAAAGGGCGATTGCGTTTAGTAAGGCTAAATTTGTGGCTTCATAGTGCTCTCATCAATGTCTATGCTCAACTCTCCTTTCAAATGATTACTCAAATTTGAACCCATGCAAGATGATTTTGTTTGCGCTGCCGCCACTGACATGGATATGGGTGACGATGTTAATACCTCAGCTACGATTTCCCAGTTGTGGGTACTCTGCGCTTAGGGTAATTCTCTACACTAAGCTGAGGTTATTCCTTCTCCCGGCTGCCTTTGCAAAGTTTTACAGCGATGTGTTTCTTCATAATTAAATATAATGCATTGGGGAAAGCAGAAAGAGAAGCCTCATTACATGAGCGAAGGGAATGGAAGTGGAGGTAGGACTGGGAGTGCGCTAGGATGAGGATGAAGAAAAGCTGGAGAATCGCCCTTCGTGGGTACAACACCACACCGTTACGGGGAGGAGGAAGTTGTAACGGAAATTTTTCCTTTCCCATCATTGATGTTTTTGAGTGAAACAGTGACATTGTAGGCGTGGTCGACACGTGAAAAGCCTACATTGTCCAAGAGCATACAAGCTGCCTATGCACCGTAATCACTGCAAGCGATGGAGTGGATGAGTCAGTGGGAAATTCACTTGCACATAAGCAAGTCGTTTTTTGTAAAGTAGCCCTGTAAACTGTAGCACTGTGGGAGGAAACAAGCGAAAGTAGAGAGTCGGTGGACAACGTCACAGTGACTTGATATCTTAAATAATGCGAATGGAACTTCAATCCTGGACTAAAAATCGCAATCAAACGATCACTAATTTTTTGTCTAAAGTGAATACTTGACTAAAAATGATTGAAATTTGACAAGAATCTGACCCCTTTGTTTTGCGATGTGTAAATGAAAACCGCGATTTTTCGGGGATGCTCCAGGCCACATTGAGGGCACACAGTTCCTTTTGGGACCCTAAAAGTCGAGAACTTTATCTGAAATCATATTTTAGGTCAGGAAGGCTGACATTTTCACACGAATTGCTAGTTTGCATAATTTTGGACAGGTTATTGCTTTTGAATTACTGGGTAGAACATCAATACTACCGATATGGTGCCTAGTAGACGTCGCTTGACATGATTCAAAGGCCTCCTTTCGGCCATACCGCCTCCTTTTGCACCCAGTCTGATGCAGATTTAAAGCCCTCTATCTCATTTTTATATAACGTAAAGAGACGCCATCAGCATTTGCGTCACTTGGCGCATGCAACAACAAAAGTCAAATTGTTACTGCATAATTGCGCCTGCTCAACTGCTTGTTCAAAAGGAAGCCTGAAAACTAACATCTGGTAATTCAGCGCAGGAAGCGAGGCCAGCAGTAGACATGGAGATTAACTAAACTGCTAACATTTTAAATGCATTGTTACTGAAAGCAAACGCATGAGATATTGGTTAACCTGGCAATTACGTAGTTGCATTCCGCCGAATTCCTCGATGTAAAAGTCCTAGTTTTGCTTCTTCAAAATATCTATAGGCCAAAACCTACTGCACTTGGAGCCTTTGGGAAGGATCACAGTTTAAAAAAATATGGTTAGAGGTTCAAACAAGACCTTTTTATCATTTGCATTAAAATGTTACATTGGTCGTTCAAGTGTAAATAGTTAATTACAGCCAACATGTTTAAAAACTTTATAATAATAGTTACTCTTCACTTTACGCCAACTAAAGCCATGGCGACCCTCATCCGACAGCGTTTGTTAGCGCATCAGTATCGGTATTCTCCGTGTTTTTCCACTAATTTCTAGTAGGCTCGCTCAAAAATGGCCCACCCCCTACATCCCTACGCCAATCTGCTGAAAAGGCCTGCGAGACTGCATCCGCTTTTTCATGTATATTTTCCGTTCTGTACTAGGCTGTGAGGTTATATTGTTATAGTTCTTCTTACCAGCGTGCGAGTTAGCGGTTGATCTCCTTCATTGTTTCTCGCTGTAATCTGTCCCGTTGTCATGAGTATTTGAAGTGCCTAACCTCTTTATAGATGGAGAACAGTTTACGTTCCGTTGCATACTTCTGCCTCATTTTATTATTGAGTCTGACATTGGCGTAGGCGATGAAGCTTTATCCACCTTGTGTATTACTGCTCAAGTACACTGCTCACGACTATGTCGCTGGCGTCCATGTGTAGTACAAAGGATGCTGCGTTGTTCTCGAAGTTTGGTAAGGCTAGAAACAGAACAAGGCAAAGCATTCGCTTTAGTTTTCCTAGGGCTTCGTTATGCGCTTCCATTTACTTGAATTTCTTTATCTTTTGCCTTTCAGCTAGCTTGTGCAAGGAACTAACGATCTTGGCAGTTGTTTGTCAAACCAAAGAGACTTCAAAGCTCCGTCTGACTAGTTGGTGATGGCCAAGTTCCCATTTGTTCTACACGACCCTCGAAGATCGCCATCTCGTCTGACGAGACTTCATGTCCCAGCAAAGTGACCGAACGTTGAGATAATGTCAATGTTTTGGGTTTCGGGGTAATCCTGCATCTCGTAGACGGTCCAGCACTAGTTTAAGGTTGGCGTTGTGCTCACGAATGTCTTAACCAAAAGCAGGGTGTTATGCAGGTAAAACAGGCAATGTTTTGGGAAAAGTCCAGTTAGTGCTGTCTGCATCAGGCACTGGAAGGTAGCTGCAGCGTTACTGAATTCAAAAGGAACTGTTTGGAATTCATAAAGCCCCTTTGGCAATATGATAGCTGTCTTTTCTCTATCTGTTTTCACTTCTACTTGCTAGTATCCGGTTTATAAGCCTAGTGTAGAAATTCACTTTGGTCCATGCAGAGAGTCCAATGAGTCATTTACATGGGGCAAAGGGAACGCATCCTTCTTTATCAATACAAATGGGGAGGCTTATGCCGACTTAAAAGGCCCTGCAACCTACTTGATCATCCTGCTCACCAATCAGTTCACTTCTTCTCGTAGAGGCAGCCGCATGCGCGTGAGTGTTTGCTGGACGGGTCTGGCTTTGCCGGTACCTATGGCAAGCTTAACGATGTTTGTTGGTCTGAGCTTCGCTTCTTGCCATGAGAACACTTTTTAATACTTGCTCGGCGTTGAGCTGAGTTCTCTCGTCTCATCGTCGGTGACACGCATTAACTGGGAGCAAAGATCATCCAAGTTGTTAATAAGGATGCCTGCAGCCTTGAAGAAAACACCACGGATTTCGCTCATATCCTTTACCGAGAGGTGTGTGAAAAGGCTTGGTGTGGAATGATATCTCCCTGATGGTCTAGTGGTAGAAGTGCTGGGTATCGTTCAGTTGACTCTTGTCCAACTTCCGTTCAGAAAGCCCTTTTTAGTACTTCATACATCGATATCAGCCGCGCCTACCTGTCCGCATGGCTGGTGATTGACTAAGGGACTAAAGGTGAGTACATGTCAGCATGCTAGCAGAGCCTGTCACCCAGCCGGATGAAGTGAGAGTAGAGGGCTGCGGAAAAGCGGCAGTCGGATATCGATGATTCGACTTTTCAAGCTGGGTAAGCGAAGCGTTGATGCAAGACGCAGTTAAATCCGGCCGTGCGACTAAATTAGCAATTGACTAGCAGAACGTGGATTCGGTACACAGTCTTCTGGGTTATGGGCCCAGCACGCTTCCACTGCACCAATATGCCGACATCGCTCATCTTTTTTAATCTGCCCCCTCTCATCAACAAGGCTGACGCAAACATAGCAAACCACAGAGGTGGGTCTTAACAGCCACATAAAGTCGGAAGGTGTGCGCGTATTTGAACAGTCAATAAGTAAGTAAGTGATGCGTAATCAGTGAGACAGCAGAGGTACGGGTGAATGTGGATGTCAAGGAAGGGAAAATTACGGAGATAGAGGTGGTTGTATGCGCGTGACGATGTAGTGGGTGCAGCACAGCATGGTGTGGCTTATCGCAGGGCGCGGATTGGGAGGTTATTGTTAGGAAGGCAATGAAATGGGAGCATTTGAAGGTGTTATCACAATGATCCAGCGGTTAGAATTCCTGGTTTATACCTAGGCGACCCAGGCTCAACTCCCGGTCAGGTGAATGCCCTTGACAGCTTAGCAGTCACAAAGATTTGCTGCAATTTGTTGCGCGCTCAGGCAGCATGGCGCTAGACGCTGTGGCTGCATGCACGCGAGCATCGCAGGAGGCGTCCATGACACAGAAGTGAAGGGTGGTCGCGCCAAGGCAAGTTCGACAAGGTCGTTGGCGCGGTTGAATCTGCAGTCCTGACATCCAACCACCGATCTGCTTGAAGTAGACCTGGCTTGTTCTAAGATGGACCAGCGCGCCTCTGTTAGGCATTAAACTTCATCGAATTGGTGCACGTTGTTTTGCGTTGTGTTCTTCTGTGCTCCAAATTTTGGTGAGTGTTTGGGTGCATGCAGGTGCTACCTTTGAAGCGTGAGCTCATAAATGCGTGCGCACCGACACCCATGTGTGCAGGTGGTTGGGTTGAACATCTGCTTATCTCGCCATTTGAAATGCGCAACAAAATCATCAGAGGGATTACATATCACATCAAGTCGAGGAACCCATATGTGTGAGAGGTCGGTTTCCATCAAGGGTAGGTACGGAGGTAGATAGTTGTGAGCCGTCTAGAGAGATGGTTCAAAAGGCGAGACAAAGTGATTAAACGCGTGTGGCACTGTATGGTTGCAAACGAAACTCATTGATATGAAGGAGAAGAGAATAAATGCAAGTCAGTAGTGACGTGGAGACGGAACAAAGTCCCTGTAGTGTTTCAGCATTTAAATTACACATATTCCACTTAGGCGTGCATCAGGCCAAAAAGCTTGCGGATGTTAGAGAAATGTTGCTATAGGCGCGGTTAAACTGGAAGCACCTTATTTCATTATTGATATTGATGCTCAAAATCATCATCACCAGGAGAGATGCACAGAGAAGAGGGAATTAAAGCTGGCAAGTTGGCGGTATTGTGCTCTTAATCAGCGTGGGCGTAAAGCATTCAGCTATTCTCACAACATTTTATCCACTCATACACAATCACACCCTCCACCGCCCTCTCCTTCTCGTCATCGCAGCAGGCGCACAGGCGAGTGCAAATTGAAGTGGGATAACAGTCCATCGGGTATGGTGGCCGATGATGCATTGAGGAAGGGTGGTTGGGGTGGCTCGAATTGCGATGAATGAAAGTGGGAGAGGAAGAGATGGACGACAAATGAGTAGATGAAGGAGGAAGAGGAGCATCCATACCGAGTATTCCTGGTCGGTCACCCACGCAACTGCTAACATGCTCCGACGTAACTTGCCTTCGACAACCAAAGGAGAACCGGTGCCATAAGCGCAATATGGTCACTGGCATATTGCCAATTCACACATTCTCTCTTTATAATTTTGTATTACTAGAGAACACAAAAGTGGAAAGTAGAAAAATGTGCAAAGAGGAAACAATAGGAAAATCGGAAGGGGCACAAGTTGGAAAAACAGTCAACAGTAGTGATAGGAAAGGGCATGGTTAACCGCACTCCACCAACACCGTTGCCACCATCTCCGCGGTCATGCTAACGAGGAAGGATGGGGAGGGTAGAAAAAGATGGCATCTGCAGAGTATGAGTGGTGGCCGCTGGAATGGCGTTGTTAGGACACTTGTACTTTGTGAAGAGTAGATGGAGAGAATACAATTCAATGCAGGTCTTAGTTAAAGCCACAATGAGGAACTTACCTTAATTCTGGGTGTGAAGGAGCCATTACAGTACCAGCTATCCACGTTTAATGTTCACCCATCACATTATTTTCATGATCAATTCGATTCCTCTCTTTCTGCTTGCCGACTATTCCCAACCTTTTTGACAATTTTGTGAATGCCATTTGCTTGAATGACTGGAACGTTTCCAAACAAAATTGTAGCCGATATCTGCACTTATGGGTCGACCGTACTTGCGGAGGTGTTGCATGCTCCCGAACACTTATTGATCTTTTTTGGAACTGCCAGCAATGTGCTGTGTGGGGACGATTTGTTTGTGTGGATACACCATCTTAGCCATGCCTTCGTAGCCTACTTCATTGGTGATTGCCAACAAGGATTAAAATACTTGAAAATCCGTTATGCACAACCATCGGATCCAGCATTGTAACTACTCGAAACCTTATGCAGCCGTATTGATGCAAGGAGGCTTCCTCTTGAGACATTTGTTGGCATATTGTTGCTTGCGCAATTCGATTAGGGTCAAAATTAATCTAAGACATTTGGTTGGAGCTTGCATCTATCTACGGACTGGAGTGGTAGATGCGCGTGTTTTGTTCTCGTTTTTTATTCATCACGCATTTTAGGCACTCAGATCTTGATGTATATCGGCTAATTTTGGGTTCCTTCTGCTGATATTACTTTCTTTATAAAAGAGAGGTAAAGCGGAGAAGAGGACGTGACCCTGAGTAAATCCAACTGTTTAGCGTTTCCCACCTACACTATCAAATTATGCTCATTTACAGTGACCAAAGGTAGGCTTTAGGCTTCATCTGTTTAGTATTGGGCTGGTAGGGGTTAGGGCGGATAGACAGGTGGGGGTGAGGAGGTGCATTTGTTTTGCCGTCTATGGGTCTATCTGCCTGGTCACCTTCTTCAGGTTTACTTTAGTGGCATTAAGTACGTCTTTGGAAATCTAGCACCGTCCCACCTGGTGTGAGTGGGCCTTATCTTCGGCGGAACATCTGACTGTTATGGATGCTAGAAGTGTCACTTTCCTGACGCCTACGTGACGTGAGTTTCCGGAAGCACCGCTTCATTGCGTCATTAACTGTGGTTCACTGTGAATAGGGATGGAATGCCTTACCATATCCAGCTGCCTTTTTACGCACGGTATCTGTTCTACCGTTTTAAGTGCAGAGGCACATAACCGGACTGTTGAACATATTATCCATCAACTCTAAGTGCTGCGTTGCTCATGGCCCATGCAGTGGAGCAAAAGGTGCACTGGGTGCTGCGGGAAAAGAAGATGCCACTGGCGTAGACATAGATATAGGCGCAAGCGCTTAGTGCACGCATCTTTCTAACCTTATATTCCAGTATCTCACGCTATCGATTGTTTGCCGCAGCATCTGATGTTTAGCTGTCAATTCCGACAGAAAAAGGAAGCGATGGCACAGTGCAGTCGCGTCCGTGTTTTGGTTGTATGACATCAGCCGACTCGGGAATGTCCTGAAGGCAAAAGACAAAATGATACCAGAGCAGGAGGTGGTAAGGAAAATGACGTGGTCCAGAGGTCAGCCTAACGACGAAAGTGCCCAAATTCAAAAGTAAACCAGCGCGTTACACATTTCACTTTTCAAGGACAGTGATGTGATTGCGGCCAATCCTCGATTGTAGGGCTGAATACTTCACTAAGCAGTTTATCTCGTATTTCCTTTGGCATTTTTTGGAGAGAAGCGCTTCTCGAACCATCGACCCATTACCAGTCCCCTTCTTCTCCCAAAGTGACGACTTTTCTGCTTCCCTTGATTGTGGTTGTGCTGCATACAGAGTCGCCTCCTCATTCTTTGAGAAAAAAGCGGATTTCATTGAAGATGAATGAATGTTCAGGAAGTACTAAACAAAGGCAAAGGAAGCCAAACACCTGTCAACGGCTAATCCACAGGACCACAGCGATGACAGAAAAATTAAGCTTTGACATGGCTACCATTCTGAAACTCACTGATGGATCGAGAGCATGCAATGGCGTCAAGCCTATGAATTTGCCTTGGGTGGCGCCAGTACACGCAGTACCATAAACCGCCAAATGGTCGCTATATGACACGCACGAACAAATTCACGAGCCTTTAATCAGTTATCGATTTCTAACACCTGCTTTCCTCCTCAACAAAATACAACACTATTCAATAGCAGCTTCTCTCGCCTATTTCCAAATGATTTACCTAAATTTAATCTACACGAAAATAAATCCATAATTTTGCTTGTATCGTGCGTTTCAGTATTCGAAAGAAAGTGGAAAATGTTTTTGTTGGATCAAAGGCAAAATGATATGCAGCTAATGGAGGAATGAGAATTCACTTTAACAAATTAATCTTCCAAATCCACCTGCACACGCTTAGACCATTGGTTGCACTACTGAAGTAGCATCAGTAGGTTAGTTTTCAGGCCATTGAACTACTCACCGTGTATGGGTGTGGAAGCGTGCAAAGGTCACGATACCGATATCTCCCCAATGAATGTCCCTCATTTTCTGGAGTGCAGGCACGCTAATTTACAGGAGGCTGTACATTCACAATGGCGAGCACATATTACCAACTTCTTGAGCTGTAGTCATAAGGGAATCAGTTGAGGATTAATTACCCAATTTTGTTTAAACAAAGGCATTATTCTGCTGCGACTATTTTCTGTGATGATACAGAAAGCACCCTGAAGGTCTTTGCGCCAGTTTTATCTGTCTAAATGTTTTTAAGAGTTGACAACAGATTTGTATGCACCCACAAGGTAACGTGCAGGGTCCCGTATTTGTATTGAGATACTTAAGCCGACGACTATTGTCTCGGCTTTCCTGTTCTCTCCAATTTTGTTTCAGAACTACGCACTATACATGCATCTAATTGTTTCTTTAGAAGTTAGGCAACATGTTTTTTCTCGGCTAAAATTATCTCGCGAAGGCCAGGTCCCAAATTCTTCATTCAGTTCACATCTCGGTAATATTAGTCGTTATGTTCCCCATTTATGCGCAACAAGTATCAGTAATAGTTTCTCTGATGTAAGAATCTTGTTAGTCTTGCTCGAAATGAGTCAAAAGCGTCTCTCGGTGGCATTAATGCATTCATATTAGCACCTAAAGATTGCTGCCAACTTAGATGTGTTGAGGGCTCTTGTTAAGCACCTAGATGCTATACTTCTTTTTCACGTGACGTTATTTGTCTGATGTTGTTAGGCAAGTGAATGATTGTGACTCCAAAGAATGCATTCCGGAGCTCTGAAAATGCTGAGTTTTAAAACCAGATGTTAATCGAATCTGTGGTTGCTAAAGAACAAAGCAACAATTCAAAAACGCTCCTTGAGAGGCTGGATACTTAGATCAACTGGACGAAGACTGGCGAGGGAACAGCATGACACGGAACGGACTCAAGAGACCTCAAAATGATTCGAATTTTGATAGCAGAGATAAACGCATCAGCCCTACACCACTTCCGTATAAGACTAAAATTGAACTGGGGAATTCAAGAAACAATCTATCCATGCATTTATGCGGTCCTCTTAAACAGACAGAACACGGACACCCTGCGTGCATACAAATGGGATTGTGGGTGTGCAAGAGCAAGTACTGAAGACATGAAGAAAGGGAATAGGGTGCGGAGATGAGGTATTTACGGTGACCAAAATCAGCTGCTTACCAGCCGCGCATGACGCATCAATCTTAGCCGGTTTAAGCGCGACTGCTTATGAGAACACTGCATAGCCTGATTCACGTCATCACCGCTTTCACCAGCACACCCGTATAGGTAGGGTGTGATGGTTTGCTTGGCCTAGGCATGGCGCCCGGCAAAGCCGCTGCCATTAGACCACCACTTGCCTCTGGCGTCTATCAGAAACGCAAGTTTTACGGCATGTTACAGAGGTCTAATGAAGTGTAACCAAACGGTAGCACCCCAAATTATCCCAAGTGTCACCACCATATTACAACCTGTAGTCCACATGCAGTGTCTGTCAAGCAGCTAGACCATATTACCTTCATTAATGTTCGCAGCCATAAAATTGAAGTTAATCTTCATGCGCATAATGGTGGACCACCATACTATCCCTTTCCATAATTGGCTGTCGTAAATGGTGTCGGCTAAGTCCCGTTGTAAGTGATATGCCTATAGCTATAGGATCACTTCAAGTCTACTTTTAGAAATTTTGTCAAAGGAACAAAACGAATGGCCGGACAAATGTGTAGGGCAGTGCATGAGGCATTGTATAGTGAAGGAGCGCATTTGCTGCGCTCGTAATTGCAAAGCGCTAGGCTGCGACAATCTCTACAAGAAGAAAAGTAGGTAGGCAGCGAGGTAAGCAGGTAGCAGTTCAACCAGCCTGCAAATTGCCAAGCGAAAGAAGTCACTAAAGAAGAACTGAATGTTGGGAAGGATAACGTGACGCAAGTCGAGTAAAAGCAGACGTGACAATAGGATTTACTGCATGACTCGAGGATGGCCAAGTGATCGAGATATCTAAATCCCGCGTGCGTAAATCGACTAGTTGCACGTGCCACGTGGTGGATCCCATCACCGACAGGTGAGGGCTATGGACATCATTACGCGTTGGTGGTTTTGCAAGAGCAAACATCACTTTGTTTTGCTTTTCCACATTAGGCGATTTGTTTTCATCATTGTGCCTGCAGAGGTGGTGATACTAATGTGCTTCGATTGAAATGTGATGCCCTATTAAGATTGCAAATCATTGACTTCTTTTATGATGCCATTTTATAAGCTGTTCGACTTTTGGGCAATAAAACAATATCATCCTTCACTGCGAGGTAATTGCCTTGATTTAAATGGAGGGAAATATCAGACCAAAGAAAGCGTATGGACTGGTGGGATGATGGTTGAATGGTGACGAATTGAGGGGGCCGAATCTGTAGATGAGCTGACCTTTCATGCAGCCCTTTCACCGGTGTGCTCCACTAGGTCCGCAGGAACGCCTTGGCAAAATACGCTGGTGGAAGCGGAATGAGTGCCATCCAAAAGAACGTCGCCAATGGCAGCAGTGACGACACTCTTGATGGTATAGCCAAAAAGTGGCCACCGTGACCAATACTGGTGTGCGTTGAACCGAAGTGTCTACTATCTTGCTGCTTGGGAACCGCCCTTTAAAACAATTGAATACGCACCGCTACGCTTTAGTCTGGCAATCATTATCACGCTCTGTCCTTCTAAATAAATTTTTTTTGACGCACCGTGGTTAGGAAATGTCAGTGCTTCACCTTTCAATACGACATCTTGGGCAACTATAGCCAAAAGAATAGTGCATTTGGCTGAACTCGGCGTTGAAGTGGTAAGCTCAGTCTTCCACAGCACAATTAAGCTATTTGCGACCTTTAGGAGTAAGAGTGTTAGGCAATGCTCACTTGCATTTCAATGAGCTGGCCATGCGCACCTTTCGCTTCCTTATCGCTACACAAGGCATGAAGCATGTGCTCTATCATCTTCTGCCTTCTCAATTAGTTCCCTCAAATCTTCGCATGTCCCACAAGTAGCCCGTAACGTTGTGCTTGCAAGTATCATAAGGCTGCCTTCGTGATAATGAGGAAGTAGGTGGTAAAATGCCAACGTTTTCTTCGAACCCTATGATTTTTAGAGAAGAAAGTTGGAGAGATATCACGTGGTTAGTGTTAGAAATACCAACAGTCCTCATTCATATCCATTAGCTTTGCATGCTAGTCTGGACTGTTGGCATCAGGGAGGGAAATGCCTTTTAATTAAAATGAGAAGAGCGCTAGGTTGATGCCTTAGTAGGTGGAAAAATCTAGTACACATCTGACAACAGAACCAACCTTTATAATTGTTCAGATTTTGCTTCAGGACGACCGTATTATCTTCGTGTATACTACAGCCAACTAAGATTACTGACCACTACCATCACGCAGCAATTTTAGACATACTGGCAGTATCACATGACCCATTGTACAGCAGCTTTAAAAATGGCCGCCAGCGACTTGGCATGTAGCCGCTATGGTCCGCAACGTGTTGAATGTAAACTTCTTAACTGACGGGGCGAATGAAGCACAAATAACTAACAACGAAGAGAAAGCAGGATTTACCCAGTTCTTTTTTCTGTTTTACCTACACCTCCTCACTGGCTTGCAGACGCCGAATATTAAATCTTTTATCTACTTTTTGCTTTGTGTCCAAGCTTACATTTCTACTCAGCACTCCTTTGGTCCACAAATCTCCTTTGTTTCTGCAGGATAGCTGGCGATCAGGACCACTGATCTCATGGCTCACAAACACACTGATGCAACTTGTGGGTTGCGCGATTTGGTAAGTCAACACTAAACATTTTCTGGCTAAATGAAGGCCAAGCTGACTTAATTTATTACTATGTCTGAGCAGACTTGATCATTTGCTGTCCATTTGACTGTTACATAGTGCTTTTCATCAAAAAGTTCTTTTGGGTGGGTTTGATTTTGCAAGATTTTTGAGTGAGCTCCACTCTTAACTGAGGCTAAACGTACATTTAATCTTGAAATAAGTCCACTCTTTCTTCAACCTTTGCAGCACAAAATCTGTCCTCGCAAAGATTCACAACAAAATTANTGGCTCACAAACACACTGATGCAACTTGTGGGTTGCGCGATTTGGTAAGTCAACACTAAACATTTTCTGGCTAAATGAAGGCCAAGCTGACTTAATTTATTACTATGTCTGAGCAGACTTGATCATTTGCTGTCCATTTGACTGTTACATAGTGCTTTTCATCAAAAAGTTCTTTTGGGTGGGTTTGATTTTGCAAGATTTTTGAGTGAGCTCCACTCTTAACTGAGGCTAAACGTACATTTAATCTTGAAATAAGACCACTCTTTCTTCAACCTTTGCAGCACAAAATCTGTCCTCGCAAAGATTCACAACAAAATTAATGGCAAACACTTTCGACTAGGGATTCCATCCGGTCCTTTCAAATCTGGTGATGGAGAGCGCAGTAAGCTCTATAGTTCTGCCTCTATCGCTCAGACGCGGTAAATTGGCAAGTCAAATTGTAAGGAAACCAAAATATCAGGCCAGAATTAGCACAAGTATGGGAAGTAGCGGAAACGCATGGTCGAAAACCGCGTCGATCAGTTCAACGATAAACACATATGTGGTCAGTATTCGAGGCATCATACTTCCTAGCAAAGCCTCAGTTGCTAAAAGAATTAGTGAGTTCATTTTAACAGTAATTCACTTAGCTGTAAGCACATTTATGTGGTCACGCTTCGTTGCATGTGCCATGGAGCAGTGTCGATTGGACACCCTTCCACTGCCAAAGCCACTGTAGAGCTCTAATAAAGTGAAAAACACTCTTCACTCTTTTTGGCGTTTTCCGGTAGAGACACTTGAAGATGAGATTAGTGCAAAGATCTAGTAAGAGTTCAGCCTTCACCAAAGCGGGCGTATTAAATAAATAAACCTGCCTGAATAGTTAAACATCAGCCTTTCCATGAACTGCTTTATGCAACACACCGTCAGTGCGATTATCAAGCAGCTGTCATAAATGAATCGCAAGCAAAAGCCGTCTTTTGGTTTGATAATAAATTTAAGCATCAATAAATAGAACTCAGCAGTCTTAGTGAGAACGAGATAAAGGTGAGAGAGGAAGGTCCAGAGTCTAAAAACCGCCAAAAGCATGAAAAATAAGCCGGCACTTTTGCTTACTCTGAACATAGTTAGAGTTGTCATTCATGCAGCTGATGCACAAAAGTTACTTTAGGACACAATTTGAAGGTTAGCGTGGGTATTTATTAGGGCTATTAATAAACGCAATGCAGCATCACACTTTTCGGATGTTGAAATTGCACCCTTAAGTAAAAAGGCGGAGCATTTGCCCCAATCTCGGCCTACACTTTGTGCAACCACATTTAAGACCATCGTCGAGGATGACTTTACCGTCTTAAAGAAATAATGACCCGTAAGTTCCATTTTTGTTGAGCCTTTTGGATGAGGGGTAACAGAGGAAGAATAAAGGAAACTTGGTGTTTTTCTTAGTTATAATTCCCTACTCTGGTTGCCGTTTGGCACATCACCAGCCATAATATTACTTTGATGCACTATGATGAGGTGTCCTCAGCTCCTTAGATCGGCAGCCGGGAGCCGAGGGTTCGCCGAAGCAAACACCTACTTTATCCTATTACATTAAGTGGTTGTTTGCTGGATGAACAATCTAGTTCTTAGTACATCTGATTCTGCACCACTTTTGTTTAAAACTTATAAATCTTAGCCTCCTGCGTGATGGGTTGAGGCAGGAAAAATGTGATGCCGTAATGAGGAGATGGATAAGATGATGCCTACGTTTCATAACCAAGGCCGAACCCTTCCATATCCGCCACAGCAAGGCAAACGCCACTGCCACTTTTATCCCTCTGAATCTTACACGCTCCCTATGATACTTCACTTGGGTAAATTTCATTGAAGTTTTACAGTATTTTTGTCGGTTGGCTATGAAGCTATATTTTATACAATGTGACACTTAATTTGGGCTGAGATTTGAGCTTCCTGCAGCTCTAAGGCGCAACATGTAGTGGGACTACCCTAGCCGCCAGGTATTTTGGTAGGACTGATTGGTTTAACATACGTTTAGCATGCTGCTGTTAGCAAAGCGCTGGATGCCGCCATGATGAGTTTGCGTCTAGACACTAGTTCCAATCCCGACACCGTTGATGCTCTCGTCCAGCGAATTGCTGACCTTTGGGCCGAAATCGCCAATCGTGTTAACAATAGAATTAGTGGCTTCAGCTAAATCCTTTTACGCCATGGTAACTGAGCTTATGCCAAACGGTCTCAAGTGAGCACTTCCTGTTCTTCAAAGTGGTCTCCTTCCCTCCCCCCGCATGTACGCTCCAGCCTTGTGGTGGAAAGAAATTCAACCAACACCACTTTGCTGGCTTCACAAGATTCAAGCTCCGATTACTGAACCTGTACTTTATTTGGTCTATTCGCTCCTGGCGGCCCATCAATTGTACACAAATAAACCGTCTTGGTTTCACTCGACGCAAAGCATTAAGCCCAACACCGCATCACTCGGATTTTCAACTGCATAGCTGTTTGAGTGCCATTGCTCCGCCTGCCCAAATAATAGTTTCTTGTGCAAACGGATTGCCCAGAATTGGGAGTCACGCGTTGAGGCGTTTGAAATGGGTGTGAGGTGAAAAGGTACTAATTCATTTATTAACATTGGCAGACTTACAATGGTCAAAGGAATGGGACCCGCTAACCCGCTGCTTGTAGAAGTTGCCACGCGAAGAACGCCCCTTTTCTAGACAACTTTGACGGTTCAAGACTTGGCTATCACAGATGAAGGAAAAGCAACACACCGGTATTTCGCAATAAGCACCATGGGGGTGGAGCAGTAGCTACCTTAATTCCGTGGCGCCCTTCGTGATCAACCTCATATGATTATCTGCGAAGGCGAGAGTCTCGTGATGGCACCTTCAGAATCCGCAATCATCAGACCCCGCAGTACTTGACTTGTTTACATAAACACCTGAATGCACGAGAAAGGTAATTGGCAAGACTCTAGAATGAAGTGGTTACGACCGGCACTGGTTGTGTTTTGTAGCTGCTTGACTTGAACCGAAATTCAAACGAAGTGATTTGAGGATTCCGTCATCTAGTAGGTTAAATATAGTGCACGAAACAATGTTATTTTAGACCTATGGATAGGTTAGCTTGCTGCGCGAAACCGAACTTCTAGATGAAAGTGGACGTCGGCAGTGAAGCCAGCTTGTTTTGTGACGCAAATAATGTGGGTATCAACGAGCGTAGTCACAACAAATAGATCACCTCGGATGCGTATTCAGTGGAGAGTTTTACAAGGCTGACCACGAGGATGCCAAAACCGGTTTGGGAGCGGTCGGCACCAGCATTTGGATACAATGAGCACAACTTTTGCCCCCGCACCTTTGATGATTTACAGGTCCCAAGGATAAGAGGTGTCGAATGTGCGATGCCTGGTAGAGAAGTGTTCACTTAATTCGAAGCTATACAGTTTCAGTTCCAAATGTTTGCAAAATCCACTAATTTCCTATGCACATGCCCGTGCATAAAAGATGGTGTGATATCATAAAATATTGGATAATAAAAATACCGGTCGGCAATAGCTGAAACCTTGCTTAAATGCAAATAGTTAGCTTTGCAAAATATTGATGTGATTGATGGTACTGTGTTCCGGAGTCATCTCGATGGTTTGTAAGTTCCAACAGTTAAGTTTGGAATACATTTGCGTTATACAGCACGATGGTAAATTAAGTAGTCTTTAACTGTCAAGAATCCCTCTTTTGCGTTGGCAGCAAGAGGATGCCCTCATGCCAGCAAAGTGGCGTCGCCCTTTAAAAGGATGTTGGTATGATCGTCGATATAGGAAGGTCATTTGCTTGCCGCCCTGAAAGTCTCGTTGCCCTCGTGGGGCGTTAATGCTTGCCTAAATTCATGCTTACTCAGTGAACGAAATTTTTGAACCGGTATGCTTTGCTTTGCCTTCCGTTTTTTTGCAATGATGTGAGGTGCCCTCACATCGTCTTCTAAATAAAGTCACAATAACCCAATTAACAACTTGAGTGAGTTGTTGTAGCACTTTGTTTACTCTCTCAGTGCCCCCTTTAATTAACCTGAATTTGCATGTGGGCATGTTGGCATTTAAAATATGAAGAGTTGGGAAGCAATGCAGGATAAATTCTGTCCGTTGCAGCAAGTTTGACTAATGACTCAAAATCCTTTGTGAAAAGGGACCATATACCAATCCCCTCTAGCGTCAACGCAGAGATATTTTTTCATAGCTCAAATGCCTAGATCATTTAAACTTTTCCTTGACTTACACGACATCAAACCCGCCATTAAGAAGTTACGCAATCTAATTTGATAATTATTTGAGGCAAAACGGCATTTAGCGTAGAACTGTTAGGAAGGAAATCGCAAGCCTAACTTGAGCTGCAAGACTGAGCATGCAAACCTCAATAATAAAAAATACCTTAAAATTGCAAATTTTAAGACTGTCACAACGTGCGGTCTGCGTATTGACACAAGCACTTCTGAGCAAATAGCAACAGATCCCCGAGTCACCGTTCTTCCATTTTGGGACTGCGTCTAACGCCGATTCACACCAAAGCTGAATGCACGAATAAGTGATCACTGAGGCCACACACAGCTTGTTACACAAGAATAATGTCGATACGTAGTCATGTTCTTGAAGCCTATGAATATTCGAACTGTGGAGTCTCCCGGACCCCATATATGATCTTCCAACATCGATATTGCGGGAACGGAAACAATGGGCTTTTATTATGCACAAACGAACGGTAACAGCATGTCGCTGCCTGAAGAAGCACACAATATATGTGGCAAAAAGTCGTGATAAGCATCTTAATTTTACCCAGAAATACAAAGAGCTATGGCGATGGCGAGATCTGGTATCAGGGTCGTTGAAATCTGCGGTTTTCACTAAAGAGGCAAGGAGTAACTGCCTAGGATTCTGTGTGCCGTCATACAGCATCCATTGGTAGATACTTTAACAGCTTCAAGACTGCATGTAGATGAAAAGCTATTTGGGTAACATATGCTCTTGGCGATTGGCATCGAACAGTGTCTGCTTCATCAGAGCAAAGTTATTACAGCAAAGAAATCCGGGACTTGTTCCCTTAGCATCTTTTTATAGCTTGTAAAAACACCACATTTTATCTTAAGTCTGTAGACGGTATAGTAGGCAGAATAAGTTTGTCAAGAAAACGTGGTAATTTTTCATAAAGAACGGCATTTTCAAGTGCACAAATCACGTATGTCATTATGTCTGAGAAGGGGATCCAGTAACGAAGCTTCTTGTAGTGTACGTTGAACAAATGCTAACATTGCATATTGTAACTGCAAGCGAAGGCTTATTTCTAGTGCAAAGTTACATGCAAAATGATCATCAAAATTTCCAGTCTAAATACTTGGCAAGTGAAGTTCATTTGGAAGGTGACTTAAGAGGGAATTACTCATACGGCATGTAGAGGTTAATAGGACCGAGTCCTTGGGTACCTGCGTGCACAAAACTCTAATCGAAGTCGTCCCACCATGCCTGCAATTTCTTTTCACTGTCACCCTTCGTAAGTAATCAAAAGCTGTGTCGGCCTTGCCACTGTCATGCGGTCTCCATTAGTTTGCGATGTGGAATGAATCTAGGCCGACTGCAGAAAGCTTTTGTTCTAAGGATTGAAAATAAGGAAGAATCAAGCTAGGATAAATTTAGTCACCGTCGGGGTGTACACGACTGTTTTGCCATTTTGACCACAATCACATCATCACTTTAAGTGTAGAACGTAAGGGCATCGCGGCAGTGACTAGAGTGATTGTTTGCTATGTTAAATTCACATCCGTTTAAATGCAACCAAGGACCAGAAATACCCTGGTGGTCTTGCCAGTTGTTCCTAAGCAACGACTTCCGTGTTACTTTGTGCATAACTTATTAGATCGGAAAAGCACGTGCCACTCAAATGGAGTGCTCACACTAACTTTCTTCTCAAAATCACACCACTCATCACTTGGCGTTTTTAAGTGCAAATTTATCCAGATGCGAATCATTGCGCTTGCATTAATCTTTCACTGCAACAATTAGATGGTGCATCGGAATCAAGCATCTGTGAGAATTTGTCTCGGTTACATCTACGTCACTGACACGTCATGAGGAACGTTGTGTGTGGCTTACTGGACCCTTCCTACAGAGGTGGGCAGAGTATTCGCATCCAAGATGTATGTGCGTTGATTAATTTAAGATAAGACATTAGGGCCCGTTAAGGATGCTTTGGTGATCCTATAGCATTCATCATGCCCAAAGTGAAAGTGAACGAGCACCATGCCATTTTATTTGCTTCTGACTTGGCTTCGAAAGCAGTCTCGTCTGTAGCATTAAGTACTCACTTTGTGTGTTCTCATTCGGCTTCTCTACGGTGTTAATTGAGGACTTGATGGAACGATGATCTTAGTGCACATGACCCCTTTCCTATAAAGTAGCCACAACCACAATATTTATATTACGAATTTAGCATGACTAAATGGAATGAGTGAAGGACGTAGCATTTAGCATGTAAACATTTTCCATTTTATACCACTGACAGCCCTCAACGTGGAATAGCTTCCGATCAACAATTTCAGTTCTTTGTGACCAAGAAATTTGGTAAAGGGATCGAAATATTTACTCACAGCGGTAATTTGTTCTTTGCCGGGCGGTAAAGTAGGATTTGATTCTTTATGCATGACTGCGTTTGAAACAGATTCGCATAACTCTTGTTCCCCTTAAATCTTGCATGACATGGGAGTCCGCATCTAATGGCTCCTGCGGAAAAAATCACACCCTAGATTAGCGATCTAGACACTTTGAACCATACCACGTCATTTTCACGAGGAGCTATTTTATTTAATTAAGATTCTACGACCTAGAGACATATGTAGCTGCGAATGTGCAACCGACTTATTGTTAATATATGTTTAGATTGAAGTGAGTAGGCACTCAATCATCTAAATCATTAGGCAAGAATTGCTTTACAAACCACAATTTACTGCATTTGGACACAACCCGTTTCAATTGAATCTTCCCCTACTTCAATTAACAGTGACTGCTTCAATATCTAGTACCGCTTTGAAACCACAAATGAACAATGATTAGTAATTAAAAGGTTGGAATGTGCTTTAAGTTAATCTTATATTAATAGCATGCTATTTACTGCTTGTGAGCATGATTTGTAGGTTCGATGTTTCTTCCTCTCCAAAGAGAATGGACGGATAGTGTGTTGACTGTTTGTTGCTAACAGACTCAGGCCGTGTTCTGGAAGATTCCAGGCCATGATTGGATACTTCGTGCATCGCAATTCATTAGATCTTAAATATTGTGGGACTAACTTTGCTTAAACTATCGTTACGTCAGCAGTCATGTGTAGATGACTGCTTCGATTACATGCATGCCGCTGAGTTTTGCTTAGGCCAAGACTACCATTGTTACCCATGACCTTTTGGTTGCTGGTGATATTTCGTAAGATTCCTGGACGGTGACGTTAGT
The DNA here is from genome assembly GCA_001693075.2 of Taenia saginata. Classification (NCBI taxonomy): domain Eukaryota; kingdom Metazoa; phylum Platyhelminthes; class Cestoda; order Cyclophyllidea; family Taeniidae; genus Taenia; species Taenia saginata. Next base: position 99,494 of record LWMK02000156.1, read on the forward strand.
AATAAACAGGTTGAAGTGAGGAACAATGGTTTGAAATGCAGTAGGCTCTAGGCAAATCAAGAAGTAGCCACTGTGAGATGGACAGTCCGTGTGGAAGGCTTTATTGCTTTAACAGCAAGTGAGTATATTCTAGCCAAATAACTGAATTGCTGAATGAGTGCACATTAAGCAAGCCAATCGACATCCTCAAGCGTTTCTTTGGAAGACGCCAATATGTGCATGGAATGAGAGGGGACATGAACTCAGCCTTTACTGAGTAGATTGTATATGTTCCTTCTAAGTATAAATTGAGATGGTAAAATTATTAAAAGACAAATGGATAGGAATGCGTTTCGAAGACAGTGGAATCCGGCGTCCCCTTGGATTAATGTACCAACAGCTTAAGTCACTTCTGAAAGGAATTTGTTCCAGTATTTATTTAAAACCAAGTTTTGCACCAACTATTGCTACACAGAAGCTAAGTTCTTACCCTAAGTCCAAACTAGAATTCCTCAATGATCCAAAAGCACGCTAGGAACCCACTCCTCATAAGACTTAGCGCGACGTCCCAAGCTAAATGTCTTGAAGGGTTGGGCATTATGATGCGTTAAAAGGGAAGTTAAAAGATGCCATAGAAAGCATAAAAGAGGCACGGGATCACTATTCGGTCTATCCATAGGATGGAAACTGTTGAAGACTTTCATCAAGCCGCATTTATCAAAGTAGCAATAGCATCCGATCGAAGGAAAGTGTGTGATGGACGCAGAATGCAAATAAACGACAAGGTCGTGCATATCCGGTCACTTCTACGGGAACTATGGGGCAAGCATGATGGGCACTTCTGCACTTTTGATTAACTGACATGGCTCTCAACTTTACCAAATTACCATGCCCTTGTAATAGCGCATCTTTCAAACTATTTTACTTACTAACTTCCTAGCTTGCTAACTTTCTTTCCTACCCAATTCTGGAGAGGTGGCAAATGTGCCATTTTAAAATTCGTCATAAAATTTAGCTGAACACTCCCTTTACCGTTTGTTGATCACAGAATGCTGACAAATTCGGCCTTTATATTGACTCCGACCCCTCGGCCAATGCATGATTTTTCGAGCCACTAAATTTCTCGTAAATATTGCCTGCTAGAAATTAGCATGCACTGCAAACACTAGCCTACCAGAGGTGCCTCAACTCCAAAAGGCAAAGCCGTTAAAATAACGTTTGGGGATTTATAAACTCTACAAATTTGTGCAATTCCCTTTATCCAAATAGAAGCGCAATACATTTTAAGAATTAGTTAAAGTGGAGAAGATTTATTGGATACAAGCCCAGCCTTTGCCGACATCTACTTTCATGAAATAGTACTTTTTTTCTGAACTTTTTCCGAGCCCTCTGCGGTATAACATGAGACACAGGCAACTTGCAAACATAGCCGTCTTCACCGCATCAACACGTCTATTCCTCTAATGCTTCCGTTAAAATCACTGAAGCGTTCAAGCTGCATGCTTGGCCCTCCAAATCTCAGCCGTCAACCTGCTTGTGTTGCTACCATCTGCATTCATTAGAGAGATGAAAAAAGAGGTCGCAGATAAGTGGTGGGAAAGAGAAACTAGGGCAGCTTTGTTGAGAAGACACCGTTACTCTATCTTTTGCAAAATGCTTTTGAGCGATTGAGAGTGGAGTCTACCCATTCGGTGCCCGACGTCCCTACTTGCGAACCTGCCACCATTTTACATGATATTCACGAGGATTCTTTCTGCTTGCCTTTTTTAAGCAATTGCTGTATACTGTCCGAAGAATTAATTTTGCCTTCCAACCTGAGTAATTCGACTACAAATATTAAAGAGATTACAATTGCAGCAGTTGAAGACCAGAAGCAAATTTTAACTGAGATGTCATTTATTATTACCTTGAATGATTTTGCTCAACATGGCTGACAATATTTGCGTTGGAAATAATCGCCTTCCATCTGGAAGCCAAAGAGTAGGATTTGCGCCTTAAACATCCGGTTGCATTATGATACGAGCTCGTGGGTGGGAGGACGGTGGTAGCGGTTGTCAGGTCATGAAGAGCGCAGGGCCAAGCGATGGTGAGGGGGGTGCGGCGAGTTTAGAGGAGAAAAGTGAAAGGTGAGAGGTCGACTAGAATCCATTTGCCGAGAGCCGCCAGCACAGCAGGGTAGTAATCGGTTACCAAACCACAGTGTTCACTATAATGCCGCGCCCATACAACACCTCTACACCCCACCGACAATTGCAGTGGTGCCTTCACTTGACCGATGCGTGTGTTCATGTGAATGCTGCTGGTACAATTATGGTAAACACAGTACTCAGTGTGATGATGCTGAGGTAACCGACCATAGGTATTCCAGTGCTGTGGTGATACCATGACTCCGTGGCGCAACGGCAGCGTGTCTGACTCCAGATCAGAAGGGTGCGTGTTCATATCACGCCGGGGCCAGTGCTTATTCTCTTCGACTCCCACTTTCCCTTTGTCAATGCCAAGAGCAGTTTCTGATAATCTAAACGCAGTTTTCGCACCGTTGTCTCAAGGATTGTAGGGACCTAGCAGAACACTACCCTAGCACAACCGACTGTTTGAATGGATGGTCATGCAACAAGAATTACCCCAACGCTGGGAGGAACCATTAATTGGCAGCATGAGGCGTGGAATCAACTGTTGAGTGACCGTTTCGCCTGTTGCTTAATACATGACATGTCGCTTCAGAATGTAATAAGCCTTTGGTCCCGCTGTAACGAAATGTCTCTCTGGAGAGTCAAAACGCTACTCAAGTGAGTTGATGGTAATTGTGCTAGAGCTTAGTTCAAGAGACCACAAAGACCTGACTGTGTCTCCGACCGCCACGACGTTGTTACACCCAATTAGTGATCATGAAAGGCAAGTCGGAAGGTGAGTAGATAAAATTTCTAGGCAGTGATTTGACATTTGGCAGCGCTAACTAAAAATTACCAAGGATTTAGAAGGACATCATTTTTAGGTCTTAGCTTGATCATCTTCAAGCAATTTAAATTAACGCCTGCGAGATGTAGCCTCAAAGGCGATTCAAGTTGCAAATGAATGGTAAGTTAAGAATGAATGGACGAGCAGAGTCGAATGTGTTTGACGAAGGAGACCTTTTCCTCACGATCATACCTGAAATTCTGCAATCTGCATAAAGTGAACCAAAACAAATTACATCGTCAGGCAGACAGAGGTTGGCCTCCACCGATTAGGTCAAGGCAGCAAGGTTGGGCCACCTTATGCAAAGTTTGCAACAGGAGTCTCGTAAATCAATGTTGGTATCGCGTTACAGCAAATGAATGAGCGTTTAAAGCCAGTTGACTGTCTTGCGTGATTATGGGAGACAAAAAGCGATCGGATGATCTTCGTCTTATCAAAGTTCTGTCTTCCACATATGTGCCTTTGGAATGATAAATCTAGAAGGCTTTGCAGCCAAAATTTAAATGGAATTAAAAGTATTGGAATTAAAACCCTTTCCCTTTGTTACCTGACATATTCTACATGACGGTCAATATTGCGTAAGTTCCCGACCTTCCTATCGAAGACCGTCACCCCTCTTCGGCCGACCAGAAAAAATGACAAAATAAGGTCGATTGGTAGCATGTTTAGATAACTTGGACCTCAGAGATTGCCAGCTGACGCGTATCTTTTACGTCCTCCTCCGCTCTCATACTCCTAAACTTCTTGATAATTTAGCCGATTTTCATGTTTTTTACGAACGAGAAGTTGGAATTTGTCTATCATTTATTTTGACGCTTCTGGGAGCCTGACTCACTACAAAACACACAATGCTACCAGCGCTAGTGGACTAAGGCATGCACTTAAAATTTTCTCTTTTGCAGTCACCCCAAATGCGTGTAACGTGATTATAGCCGTATGGCTTCATAGAAGGGGAATTTGGAACAAAATGAAGTTGTGGAACAGAGGCGGCCAGACGAAAGAACTCGAGATGTATCAACGACTAAGCAATAATTGTAAAGGGGTCATCTTGGCCGGGGTGATACGTGCGCTACAACCTCGAGTTCCGCCACAGAAAACGGCGACAACTATATGCTTTGTTCTCTCTGGATAAAATTGTTAGGAGTGAGCTAAATTGTAAGTGTATCCAATCACACATACATCTGTTTGCACTGCATTATGTGTTTTATTTTAAGATACTTGGTTTAGTTAGTTATGCCTACTTGTCATTAAATGTGGTCTTTTGTAACTGCGGCAGGCACTGCCGATTTAATAAAACTCGCACTTGAGTAGCTTATAAATAATTTACCTTCGTTGGGACCGCTTTTCGTTTACCTGTTTCTTGTGTTGTTCTACTTGTTTCTGCCGATCTCAATTGAGCGTTTCTGCAAATGCTGGTACCCATTAAATATTAGCAGGTCTAGTAGCCTCTAATCATGCCACTGGCTGGATCTGCCTGCTTCCGTAACTAACCGTGCTACTTGTTCCCTTTTTCGCTCAAGTGTGCATATGCATGGGATTTTTTAGCAATTACGAGCGGAAGAAGTTTTCGGAGTGCTTGCTTCAATGTGTAGGCGCTACTGTTGATTGATTAAGAAAATTGGACGTTGGGAAGTATGATGCATTAATCAGCGTCAGGACTGCATTTCCTGCCTCCGAATCTGTGCCCCTCCTTCTAAGTCATGGCAGTATCTGGTATACTATGCTAATGCATGCTCCAACAAATACACACGTGACTAGAAAATTTGCCGATGTTTCACCCCTTCTTGTGTGCCATTCTGCGCCCAATTAAATTTTTGAATTCGTCAGACAATTTCGTTGATTCGTTCGGTGGTTCTTATTGTGTTTATAAAGGTTGGAGCACTATGTTGTTTGAGCTGGACTTCGTTTGGAGCTTTTATGAAACTTATCGAAATTTGTGCCCTTGTTGTCATCATAATAGGCCTCTTGGGACGATTGTCTTTGAAGTGCTCATGACTGAGGTGTATACTGGAGATGCAGCAGTGTGGTGACTATCTTGGAGGAAATGCACTAATCAGATCTGCATGTGTATCCATATTGTTGCAGGGACGGGATAACCCCTGCGTAGTTCTTTTTTATTTTAGCCGCAGTAGTTAATATTCTTGACTATACCCCTTTTTACCACAAAGGTTAATAGTTTATTTTCGGGTCGTAAGGCCGTAGACAAGGTGCGCGGTTGAGTTAATGTTGAATAATTAATCAGAATGCAACCCGTCCGGCTATTTGACCATGTCGAGTCAGTAGTCGGATGTGGGTAAGCAGGCGGGATGGTAGCACCTGCCACCCTTCCGGATGGTGTCCAACTTGTCCGCGTCGTCGTCGCTCACCACTGTTTTCTTTACCATTTTAGGCAGCTGGATGGTTTTCGTGTCTCCAAATTTTCTTTGAAGCAAGCAACAAAAATGCGCCATTTATTTCCGTCTGATGAGAGCTAAAATTCCTTTTCATCTGAATGGGATATATTCTTCTCGGAATGTCATTTTATTGCTTGAATCTAACTTTAAATTTTATAACAACCCATGGTCTTGTGCAGGTTTTTTTTCAAAACAACACTAGCTCCACTCAGAAAGTGATACGCTTCTTTCCTTACACCTCGACAATGTGGCATTCAGGATGCCACTCAAATTACCCAAAAGCATGTGGCTGCTGTCCAAATGCGCAAACTACAACACCCATTTCCAGCACGCCCAATGACGTGCGCCTGCAAGCATGTGCTACATCTAGCTTAATCGGAAACAAGGAAATCAGGCACTTGGCTTGGCTGCCTTATGAAGATCTATAAAATCTTAAAGTCGGGTTGTCAGTATCCAGGTCATAAATAAGTGAGATGATTTTGGGAAACATTGCAAAGTTATGTCTCTTTGACACGAAATGGCCACATTTGGCAGGAAATTCGATTCGTCACCACACCTTGCTTTATGCATGTTTGCGCATTGCATCATTGAGCGGCGTCTTGATCAACGATGCTTATACTGGTTTGAGTGAATGTGCGTTTACTAATCAATGCGAGTAAAATAAATTGCACTTGGTGATACGCCAATATTTTTCTTCACGATTGCTGATTTAGGGCTCTCAACTCTTCTTGTAGGATCCTTGTAGGTTTTATAAATTGCCCGGTACCAAAAGATTAAAAATTAGCACATAAAAAGTGTGTTACCCACACATGTCGTGTGGATAATGGCAAGGCCGAGCAAACCACTGAGACAAGAGAAATTAACCACATAATCCTTACGGTTCATTTCCGGCCGACAGAGCGCAGGAGCGCAGTGCTCTGTACGTGGATTCCCAGTCAAGGCGATATTATCCATGTAAACCAATCATTCGGCTGCTCTTGTTTTGGTCTCTTCGACTGAAAGGGCCAAATTTCCATGTAGTAACAAGGCGTATCCATACTTACCTACTTCGATACATTTTTGGCAGACGGGCAGGTGAAGACAACCAATGAACACACCGAATACACAACAGTAGTTGGCGTCCTCATCCATTCATCTTTTTAGCTATTGACCCACCCACCAATTAACTGAGCGCATAGTGCGGATGAGACTGCAATGTGGCCCAAATCTAGGTCATCTACACACTTACCCACCATTCCATTTCGCGGCAGTGGTATCTCCAGCACAACGTTTCTTGATCGAAATCAGCACAGGTAGGTAGGTGGTTGAATAGGTGGCATTACGAAACCAGCGTAGCAAGGATGGCCCTGAGAGGTTGTACACAAGTGGACACATGAAGGAGGCATCAGCTGCATTATTTTGTCTTCTTATTCCTGACTGGCACCGGCCAACCTCTAGTATCTACTCCGACTGCATTTGGTGGACATTCGTGGTTTGCGACCAGTCCCTCTCCCCTGCTTCTCCTTCCCTGCTTGAGGAGGTGAACATTCCCGCTCGAAATTTAACGCCTTGCCAATCATTCTCTTTGTCAACTGTTTGCGCGATAAAAGGGATAAAAGAATATGATCCATTTGCTCTGCATTCCGTCACGGGACCACACACCCTAGAAGTGTGTTAATTGATGGGTTGGACAAAACAGCTTCCCTCCAAATCAACTTCTAGCACATTGGTATAGTCATGAGGCTCCATCGAAAGCAAATCAGTGAGCAGAGCCCAGATCACAGCAAATAGCTGCGATAGGCAGCGCATAGATAAACCAAATGCTGTCTGCCTAACAAATTAGTTTAACAACGAACCCACTAGCACTTTTTTCAGCTGCGTTGTCACGCTGCAGGCAGGTAGTTGGTCTAACGAGCCAGTTCCTTTACAGAAAGCAGAAGACAACTGTCATTTACCACATTTTTTGTCTTAAATACAAGTAATAGTCTTGGTAACAATGATTTTAGTGATATAAAACACACGGCAAGAGTATGTACCAGATAAAAATAAGGCTATCCCCAAAAAGCGTAGCAGCCTTATCCCCGGCACATTGAATCAATTAATGAAAACGCAAAAGCATCGATTAACACCATATTCTTGAAGGAAGATGAATAAATTTAATCTTCAAGTACATATAAGCACCACACACATGCCGGAAAAAGGTGCATAACATTACCTTCGACTTTAAATGCCCTTCAGCTTTCACCGTAATGGCATCCACACGACAGTTTCCATGCGCACTGCACTTCTAAGGATGGATTGGGTTGCTGTTTAATAGTTGTTACCTTCTTGTTTAGTGAAATTATCAGTGTTCGTAAATTGTGCAACAACAAACTTTTGCCACTCATCAGTAAGTCCATTCATTATTTTATGCCTGTCGATAGGCGCGTCATTTGTGTAACTGTAGTGCGTGCATTGGTGGCAGGCATATTGAGTGTGCGAGACACTTTGCAATTTGATTTTTCATTGACTTCGCGACCATTGTTTGTGTTGTGATTATCTTTGCGAAACGTGTTGTGCTGCCTCAGAAATGGCTCAATCGTGTGCTCAGCTTTGACATGAGTTGGTGTTTGAAGTAGGCATGAAAAAAAAGGATTGACTACTCAAGTATCCGTAAATCTTTCCTTAAAGAAACCTACGTCGGAACACAAACTGCATCTTATATTGTTCTTCAGTGTCTGATTTTTTAAATTCATGGTACTGAGTGTTGCCGCTGCCTAAGGCTGTTGTTTGAGCTTGTCGTTGTATGGTTGCTGTCCAACAGAAGATTTTAGACAGGTAGCCATATGAAGTCCCAGGTTTCCTGGCGATGTCGCGTTCCTGAAGCTTCAACATTAACAGGATTTTGACCTTCCTGCTTTTAGATGCGATTGTTTGTGCATTCCCATCGAGCCCTAAGGGATCTGCTTCCACTACGGGGGACTAGGAGGCTGCGGATGCAGCACAATCACCGAGGAATGCATTAGTGATGGCACTGGAAGAGGGGAAGAGCACTATGTGATGCGCCGGTTGTTTGTTAATAGCCCAGTATTGGTTATGGGCCAATTATTTTTCCTCGCCGTTTCGCCTTCACCGACTGCGTCGTCAACGTGCGTAACAGATAGGAACTCTGTTCGTATTCTCGGGGACCTGAATTGTCTGAAGGCGCTGCGTTGTGCATGTACGAATTAGTGATGGAGATGGTAGGCTGAGAATCAAAGCAGTGCTGGTGGTGGCTCATTTGCGTGACTACGTGACATTTGGTTTATTTTGCTTCAACAGGTGTGTAAATGCTTTTAATTTACTAGGTCGTACTTACTTGTTGGCACAAATGATGAGTGCATCTTAAAGCAGAGTCTCCACTATTGTGTGTGTCATGACTTGTTGAAAGGTGGCGAGCTAATACTTAGCTTTGAGAAGTGATTTGAAATATGCAGAATGTGCGGCAGAGTTAGCCACTAAAGTTGGCAGCGGTGGAAGAAAATCACTAATGGGTCAACCGCGCCAGCTACTGGATTTCCGCGCGACTGAGGAGAGAGGGGGATGGAGGGAGTGAGGAAGTAATACTGCACCCATTACTGCAATACTGTGCCGCCACCTTTATTGACGGGAGGGCCAAAGAACAATACTAGACTAATAAATATTTAATCGCCGATGCTGTGGCAATGCGTATTCCGCAGATTAGATCAATCTTGTAATGGTTTAGTGCAACTGCTTATTTAAAAATAGGTTTAATGAAAGTAAAGAAGTAAAGGGGTGTGTAAGTCATTTAAACGGTTAGCAGATCAGTCAGCCAATTAAGGGCATGGTAAGTCAAACAGTCGAATCATTGCTTGTTGGATTATTTAGTATTTAGGGAATCGCCCAGTAAGGTGTGTTGAGAACAGCGACAATAGCAGCGGCAGAAGGAGAGTAATTTGTAAAGACTACTTCTCAGTCGTTTAATAAACCGGAATGGGAGACGAAAAGGAGGAAGATGTGCAGGAGGGTGAATCATGTCCTCTTGAGTAAAAAAGGCGTTGGCAAAGCGAACGAGGTGTAGGAATAAGAGAAGTGGTAGAAGAAAGCGAACGTACTTAAGGAAAAGGGACAGTCAGTAAGAGCGGATGATGTGCTAAGTGGAGAGAAGTACAGCAAATAAGCTTTAAACTGCAGCAGTAAGATAAGTACTCATACGTCGTCTCCAATTTATCCTTTTACCTACCTACCTGCCATCTTCTCCTTCATGGCAGGCATCGGCTCCACCTCGGCATCTACTCCGACAGCTTTTGATGGGAACAAGTGTTGCGCGAACAATCTCTATTTCCCCCATACTTCTCTACTTGGGAATGTGAACACTCCCACTTAAACGTTAGCTCTTGTTAGTCGTTCTCGTTGTCAACTGCTTCTGCTACAAAAGAAATTCGGGGATTTGGCACATTTGGTCTACCTTGTGTCACGGGAAAACAGATAAGAAGAACGTGTCTACTCATGGGCTAAGCCCAACACCTCCCCTTAGAGTGCAATTTAGTGAAGGCATAGAAGATCTCGAAGCTGGTAGGCAATGTTCTGCCAGATCAGGTAGTAAAATCGGAAACGGCTGCCACTGGCTGTGCAGTGTATACTAGATGTGGAAAATTGCATGTTGAGTATTTTTTTCGCCAGAATGCAATTAGGCAGTGCAAATGGAGATCAACAAGTCTTGACAGCAACTCGCTTTGAAACCTAAGTAAAGCCTCAACCTCATCCTTATTCTTCCCAATCCTGTCATCGCATCATAACGTTTCCCCCTCAACATATCACAAGAGAAGCCAAGATTGATAATCTAGAAATGATAGTGGTGCAGAATCTGATGTGCTTAGAATTAGACTGTCACTCAAGTAGACAACTACTTGGTACAGTGAGGTTCGCACTAAGTCAGTGCCTCTTTTGACGCGAGCCAAAGTATGCTAGCTGGGATGCCCACAACTTTAGGTAAAGTAGCTGTTCAGTCCAGCAAAAACCTCGGCTGCGTGCGCATGTTGTCATCCCCATCCTGACTGCCTATTTTGGGAGTTGAGGACACTGAGTCTTTCTTACAATTGCTGGCTAGCGCCTTGCACTTCAATAGAGTGTGACGGGATTCCTTAAAGTCTTGTTCACGTTGCATCTACAGACTTTCTGCTGAACTATGGGATTTTGTCGGCAAGTGCCTATTATGAAGATTATTAGGCTTATTCGTGATGTAGATTTTGAGCGGCTATTTTATTTAATGACTGGCACCTGGTCTAAAATTGTTTGGTTGAAAGGGATTTAAGGCGCCCGACTTGTTATCGTAAGTAAGGTGGAGCAGAAGGTGTCACCAAATTAGTCTTTATTAAAGAGTGAAAGTGTAGTTAGCTGTTAATATTTTTGAACAGGCCCTTAAAGGGTCAGTGGTTATGGGCCAAGATGGTTTGGAGCTAAGTGGCGCCAAATGCTTTATTGTCTGTATGTAATTTGTCTCACCACCGACGGTGTTGTGATTGCTTATTAAGATACGCCTTTCAGACAGGCATAATGGTCAAAGCTGTTAGCGATTTCAAAAAGAAAGTCCACAGATAGATTTTGGAATAAGTTGCATACCACAGCGTGCGAATTCGCTGTGAGGCTATGTTTCAAGTAAGTAAGGCTACTGCTGCAGGAGGCGTATCGACCAAACTAAAATAGCAGTGTTTCTTAACATTTGCTGACGCAAAGTGGAGCACATTCGAGGAAACCAGCTTATTGACGGAAGCTTTCGGGTGCTTTCTGCAGTGTGCTGTTTTGATGCTAAATATAAGGACATGAGGCTCCTTCAACCCTGGCTTTTAAAAATTCATCACATCTTGGAAGTTATCACTTGAAAGATTTTAGACCCGAGGAAAGTGATGCTATCAAGATAGTTGCGAACATTTATAATTTTCAGGTTTTGTAAAAATATTATCTGATGAAACTACATATGTGCCTCAACCAGGTCAGATTGAGGGGGAAAAGTTCAGCGCTTCAAGCAATATTTATGCAGTTGTATCAGTTGTGTTTTGCAGAAGAAGTGGTGAACGCCAGGTTGCGATTGGGCTGAAAGCTATTGCCGCTAGTTATTTTTCAATAATAAAATATTTCCGCAGCTTAGATGTGGCAGTGTTTATAAGTGGCTGTGATTATGCCATTTAAGGGCTCTAAGGCAGCAAAATTCTTGCCAAGTATCCAAGCAGTTAAATAATTAATGATTTAGTCGGTTTTTCTTTGCATGTACATGGGTTGTTGGTGGCAGGTTATTCTAGAGTTGTGGTAAGATGGGGGGGGTTCGTAACCTGTACATGGCGGTGGATAAATGCACCGCTAGCTTTCCGTCAGTCAGCAGTTTCGGTGGGTGATTGCTCGGCGGAAAATGTGACCTTGCGTCTACCATCTACCATTCCTATATTACGACGCGTGATGTTGTCAGAGCTGCAGCTTTCCTGAGACATGAGGCTGCGATCACAGGTACTGTGTTGATACTATCGGTGTCATCATGTTTGCAGTGTGGACACAACTCGGCGCGTGGAGTTTATTGAGTTGGAGCATATCGAACTCACCTATCCCCACTCACTGTTCATGGGGAGCGAGACGAATGTTGTATGCATTTAGTACTGCAAGTGTTCGACTACCTCAGCTAGGTGTTTTATGCAAAAGAAGAAACGAGATCTCATCCACTGGAATCGATGCCTAGTTCGATAGCGTCTTTCTGTAGTGAATTATTATTGTCTTTCCTGTGATGATTTCAGTAAACTTTTTTAGTTAAAGAGAACCATATTTTACTTCATGTTGCCACTACTCTGGTTGGCCCCATAGTTGCTGGAGTTTGAATGAACGAACTACCAAGCAGTCACTTGATCAACACCAATGCCATGTAAAAAGGCAAACCCACGACGAGGCTAATACGACCAGTGAAGTTGTCCACTTTCGTTCACTAATTATTTTTGACTGAATAGAATTTAGCAATATAATTTAAAATGCTGAGATGCTCGACGCTTTAGAGAGCGGCATTTCAATGTGAGTGGATAGAAGTCTGAATTGGCAATTGAATGCGATGTTTGCTGCGATGAAAAGTTACCACTCCTTAAAGGAGTCTCTAGTTAATTTAATGCTTGTTCTATGGCATGGCTCTCGTTTTCATGCGTTGGAATAGCCTGCATGAATGCACTGATGTAGAATCTTGCAACACGTCCACCGATTTTGCTAGAATGCAACGGTAATGGCGGTGATCATACTTGAGCACGTGGATGCATGTGATGGAAGTGTCGAAACAGCGCATGACAATTACACTTAAGGCGGTTCGCGAGTAAAATAATGGAAAGTCTGTGCAGCTAACGTCTGTTACCACCTCCATGTGCAAGCTGAACTTTATCCGTTTGATGTGCTTGTGGCTAGGATGGAGAAAACTGGCGCCGCAAACAGGACACAAGCATATGAACTGTTGTGGAATTACATTGTCTCTTAGTTGTTAATTATCAACCAGTTATTCTATCTGAACTTAATTGTGTATTTTACCCCGAGTCGATCCTAACATCATTAGTCGTTAAGTCAAGCGACTCCACAGTGCGTACTGCATACTAGCGCTAGCAATGCAGCCTACGGGGAAGAGGTGAATGGCAAAGTGAGAGAGTTCATCATTATTGCACCAAATCAGCAAAAATTGGGACAGAAAAATGCAACTCAACGTGAAATATATGTCATCATGGTAGGTGAGCATTTTAGACCTCACCCGATAGCAAGGATACCTATAATGGAAAGGAATCCTGGAATATTGAATCGCTCTTCTAAGAACCGTCCGAAAAGTAAAAAGCTTAACTGTACTTTAGTACAAGGATTTGCAACGGCACGAATTCACAGTGCACGATAATATATCCATCCCAGCCTGCAGATCAGTCATTGCAGAAATAAGTGGTGTTGCAGTGAAATCTCTACTACTACATTGCTAATTAAAGGTACTTAAACTCATAAAAGAAATGGACGATATCTTGGTTCCAGCACGGCTCTGATCTGCAGAGATTACCTACATTCTCTTAAGTGCCCACAGTCAAAGTGATGAGTCTATCGCTAAGACCTCAAGGTGGACATAATATAGAGGGCCAGGGCACTATTTTTCTGCTTTCAGTTTAGGTGCACCAGAGTTCTATCGACCCTGAGCTAAATATAGCACTGGATAAAGAAGGCTTTCATCCGCGGAAGTCGTACTTCTACCTTCAATCCATGGTCACTAAGATTTTCTGGGAGATAATGTAGGCATTATCGCATTGACTTTGTTTGAAAACAGGTGCAGCTACACTCCTGGAAAGTGTTCAAGTTTGGCACTTTTATATGAGTCTAGAGGGCTTATTTTGTGTTAGCCATGACATTTGTGGCAACGATTATTCCGTTCCGAGCCAATAAAGAAGGGTTCATTTATAACAGATGCCAGCTCTTATATGTGATTTCTTTATGCTATCCTACAACAAACATCGCAACTTGCATGGATAGAAAGTGACAGATGAGCATGATGGCACAGCAGCTAAAGGGGTAAGGATGAGGACAAGGTGGGGAAGAATTAAAGCGGAGGAAGCGTAGTTGGCTGAATATGGCATCGCCTCAGCGAAATGTAACTCCCTGCAGCTCCAAGACTCGCGCTTGCAATGACTACAGGAATACCAAAGTACAAAAGGGGAAGTAAAAGATTCAAATATCCATACAGAACTAAGGATTCTGGTAACTATGCTAAAGTATTCACTTAACGAGGTTTCCTGATCAGATTCTATAATAAGATTGCTGTGCTGCAGCAAATACACTAGTCTCAAGCCCTGCAGGTCGATCGCCATTTGGTAGCCTCGTATTCTGATCATGTCTATAGCCCTACCATTTGATAGCTTTTAATAATTTTGTAAACATAGACTAAAGCTCTACCCTGAAAGAATCTGCAGACTAGTCTGGATCCAGTCAGCTGGATGCTGACTGGATGCTACTTCCGAATATTGTAAGAGGCAGGTATTTTATTTGTGGAGTAGAAATGTTGAGAGCCCATACGCAAAAGGGATGCATGTTGTCAAATTTCCAAGACCAACTATTCGTTTACATAAACGAATGATAAAATTCGTAAAGGAAGTCCTGGTGTAGCTAGTGAATCAGCTTTCCATATACAGGCGTAAGAACAAAGTGCTCTGCACCATAATGCCGGTTTTGTGCGACGGTAGAACGATGTCAAATTTTTGACACTGCCTACAAATTATTTCCTTTTGCTACAGTTTGACTTGCCAAGCGCAAGATGCTAAGTTATTCCACTCAAGTCTGTAATTGATGCTATAGCCCTTGATTAAAAGCACTTTATCACATCACCTTTAATCTTCATTTGAAGCTGACTACTCTGTGGTGGTCAAAGCAAAAAAGCAGTCAATCGGAAAACGCCATAAAAGCGATTTAAAAAAACTGGAAACTGCGAATTGAAGACTTTCATATAACACGGACTCGATCGTCATCCTGAGAATATAGTCACCCATTGGTAGTTGGACTGTTCAAGCTCAATCATCTTAATGTGCCATGGCACTTCTTTGGAAAGGGCTCAAGCATCTAAATCTTGGGTGACAGTGGAATGCTCTGGAAATCAACCTCAAACACCGTAACAATATATAAAAAACTTACTGCTCTTCACGGAGTCACAAAAGTAAACGCACCTTTTAACACCTTCTCAGAATCCGCATGCTTAGTTTACTCAGCTATTTATTCTCACCTTATCTAACATGCGCGACTTGTGTTAGTAAACAAAAAAAAAAAATCCGGAGATCCTATCGAGTCCGGCAACTAACTAAAATAATAATGAACGATTTGCAGAAAAACTTAAACAGTTCAGTGCTGGTATTTTTCGGGGCAAAACTTTTACATGGTTCTAAAGAGGCGACACGATAATCAAATGAGGAGGATCAGATTATATTGGGTCAAAATTTTGTGCAGCAAAATGGAATTAGCTCCGCTTGTCTAAGCAGGTAACGTAATGGACGACTAAAACAACCTTTACAGTTTAAATTACTCAGTGCATTTGGAACTCCACCATCATGCAAATCCCAAATTTATCAGTACCTGACCCAATCAAATTTGTGCATCAAGAAGGGGCATCAACAATAAATATTCGACAAAGCATGCTAAAAACAGTTGCAGAAATAGCGATGTCCTTGGTCACCTTTTCGTTTATCTTCGCGATCTTTGACGTCTACAGTGTGGAAAAAGAGGGGCTACCAAAAGCATTATGTCATCCCACTATCTGCACCACCTCTCACCCCGTCTGTTTGCTCAAAACGATGCTTTATGACTTCACTCGCGGTGCTGATGCCACTGCGCGCTTTGCGAACTCACTGATGCCTGTAAATAGTGCAATAGTTTCCCTTACTGCTTTACAGCACTGATGGGTTCCTGGTTGCTTGATTTAGGAGGCTGCGAGAGCAAGCGCAACACACAAAATTCAGCAAAACTTGCAGGTTATTTGTAAAACGAATTAAGATTTTCTCTTTCAACATTAACGTCTACAATTAGATGATCTGGTACATGTGAGCTTTGCATAACTGCACTAAATTACATAAACCAACTTCTCACTTAAGAAGTGAATTATTCGCTAATAGAACACGGATTACTCTCAAATCACCACACTCGCCATAGCGATGCATCGAAATGACACTCATTGCTCAACATCATAAAAATGTTACACTGAAGCGGAACAATTGTACTTTATTATATGGGTTCGCTACTGTTTTTCGTTTACATTCAACTTCTAGCTCCCTATACCACTATCGAGCACAGGCTATTAAGGATTGTACAGGTCTTACGCAATCTTCTTCACAAATTGCTGGTAGCCTTTACAGGAGGCAAAATGGCACAGTATTTTAAAAAGGGCAGCCGAATAATCGTTTGGCAAGAAAGGGTTCACCGCGGGAGCTAAATCGACAGTCTATCATTAGATGGTATGACGTTTCTCAGGATATTTTCATGATCACGATAACTTGAAGCTTTTGCAAATCCTTTATTGATCCGAGCGTGGGCTTATGTGTCCCACTGTCAGACATGCTTATTTAGTGCTTGAAGTAGAGTGAACTATAGGAGATTCGCAGAGGACACTCAGCGTTGACATCAAGTGGAATCATACGCAAGTGTAATAAATAACGAAAAAACCGCGCAGTTAATATCTGCAGGCTAATTATACAATGAATAAAAACCCGAAAGAAATGCAGAGCAAAGAAAGTCCACGTGTGTTAAGGGCACCGTTTTAACACTGTCAATTGTTTCAAAATTTTTATAGGTTGCTTTTTCAAGTCATTCACTTATGCTGATGCATGGTCCAATTATTTAATAAATCAAAGCCTAGAAAAGAATGGAGAGTTGTGAACAAGAGAGTGGACCTGCTATTGCTAAAGCTTACGTTTCAGGTGAATAAAATATGGCTGCTCTGAAATTTATCGCATACTGCCCATGCAGTAAATCGAATTTTAGTCAAAAGTGCTAAAATTATTGATGTCCACATTTGTATTATCTCGAGGAATGCCGGTTTAAGACCGTAGCTAACAATACGCTAGTAGGGAATAAGGTTAACAGCAAAAGAAGAGAAACAAATAATTATGTGAGTAAACCATCCTTGGGAAAAGTGGAATAGCCCACTAGAGTTGCATTAAGTGTAACCTGCATTGCATCTACGGGCAGAACAGCAACGGATTTGCAGAAAGATAGGCATTCTTATGCCTATCTTTGTTACTTATTGTAAATTTCCAAAAAAATATGCTTACCTATATAAACGCTTGTATACATGGAACGTTTTATACCATTATTGGTGCATATGACAAAAAAACTTTCCAGAAATCTTATAAAAGTAAAAAAGAAAAGTTCCGAAATGATACCAATGAGTGAAAAGCCATTCAGTGCATTTGCTGGTTCAAAATCAGGGCCTGCAATTGTGTGGACTTAATAGCTTAAGTTCTAAAAATCGTCGCTGCAAAGGGAACGTAATATAGTGGGTAAATGATTAAATGTCAAGGACAAGCGAAGCGCTGAAAATTTTAATAGCATTGAGTTTCGTGTGGGAAAGTTGCTTTAAAATCAGTATGCTGCCAAATGGTTTGTGCAACGCGAAACCGACTCTTTACGATCAAATTGCTACCAAAAACCCTACGTATTTTAATGCTTGCATGCAGGTGGCAGCAATAAGAAAGGGCTCACACAACACCTTTGAGTGAAGACGAGGCCTAAAAATGCCTGATACTTAGCACTTGTTCGTCCGTATTGGCATAACGGTAGAGGGCTGCAAATTATGCAAGTTTGCAGAACGTTCTGTTCTGATTGGCACATCCGGCACCAAGTAAGCAGTGGGTATGCCTAGTCTGGTAAGGATAAATTGACTGTCAGTTCTTATAAGTTATGAATGCGATGTTTATATCAGTAGTCGGCATATCGCACACCATTGTTGCAAAATTTTTTTCAATTTTGCGCAAAGGCATTTAGTAGCAATAGCTCCTAAGGCGATGAAAAGATGAATTCTGAGTCAAAATTTTCTCATGTGTGGACATATGGAGTTAAAATTCAGAATAGTTCTTCTAATTCTGCATAATTCGCAATCAAGAGTGATAAATTAACAACATATCGCACTTACATGTTGTGGCCTGATTTTGTTTGTAATTAAATGGCGACCAGCTTGTATTTATGCCATTTCTTTTATCGTATCAATCGCATAAATAGATGAAAGCGCTTTACAATGATATCAATGGATTTGTTGGTGGAATGCCTGGCAAAAACCGGCTGATGCAGTGGCCAGGTGTGACAGATGTGCCGAAAGTCGGATTTATCAGCAATTATTTCCACAAATGAGGTACATTTACCACTAATGTCGCATAAGAAGTTTGACTCATTTACTTAAATTGGCATCAAGCTTATATTCACTTTGTGTGTCTTGGGACAATAGTTTGCTTTAGACACACGAATTCCAAGCAAACGAATTAAAAAAATATTTTAACAATGCTTGCGAGCGGTTTTGCGGGGAGGATAAAGCGACTATTTACGTAGCGGTTTAAAGTGCTAGCCGAAAAATGCAAGTGCATATTGTTGACCTTCGGAAAGACATGGGTATCCGTAGCCCAAATTAACGCAGTTATATATATTTATATTTATATTTGCCAGTAAAATAAGCTCCATAACATATGGGGAGGCAAAAGGAGGAAATCTGTGAAACTATCTTGACGAGTATGCGAAGATCCTGACTGTTTTAGCTAATGCCTGGCTTATAGGCCAGCAGGGGCTGCATTGGGAACGCAAAAAAGAGTTTGAGAACAGTTAAAATGGGCAGGCCTATCAGAGTCTCATATCAGTGTTGTGTTGTTGATTGTGAGCTGTGAGTTCAGAAAGAGGCATCCACAATCGGTCAAAGGCCTGAAATATGCAATTGCTTCGATGCTGAACAGAATCAACAAGTGTAGATCGAGCACAGGGATCAAAGGCATCTTCATCAATGATAGGTTATGAGTTGCTTTAAAGACCAGCTCATAACCTATCACTTTATCGATATGCGTTTTTGGATTAATGAAGAGTTTTTTCTGTTTGCTGACAAATAACGATGGGGTTCTTTTAATGCACACAAAAATAGAGTCCTCCGAAATAACTGGTGCGTCAAAGAGACCTTCTTAACAAGCAACTACTCACTTTTGCACAGAAAACTAAATTTCGAGTGGTTTCTCCCTTAGAGGGCGTAACTAACAAGCAGGCATTTAAAATGAGGTGAACTTTAATAGCATGACCTCGTTACTCAAAATTCTGACCAAACAGGCGACTACCGCTCCCCTGCATTTCACTCACCTCTAGTGCTGAGGATAAATCCGCCGAATTCATCACACACTTTCTTGCAAGACTCCGCACGGCTCAACATTCTCCGCTTTGGAATGGACGGCTATGTTTGTTCCTTGTGCTCCGCTGCATTCAGAAGCATCATCTTAGGACTTGCACATTTGGTTCGCTACCATCGTGGTAAGCGCCATTCATTTTTAGATATGCTGCTTTTTGCGCATCAACTTTCATGCACGTGACCACATGCATAAGTAACGGTGTGTATCTGTGTATGGATGTTTGTGTTCGCGGATGGACATTTTGCCTCAGCATGAAAACAAATGCAACGTATTGAGTTGAAAACTCTTATGTTAACCAAGTAGTAAATAATAGCGAAACGGTTGATCAAATCGTGTAAATTGTTCACGATGATAGGATCCCTATTTATATGCGTTGAACGTGTTTTAGTAACCTATAGTGTAAGCTGTCCGCTTTGCTCAGCGCGTCTAAGAACTTTCGGAGGGTTACTGTATCATCAAAAAGGTAAGAGGATTCGCAAAACTGTCAATCGCTATTTGCTTGTAGCCTCTTGTGTAACGGGATTTGCTAAAACACATTCCTTTGAACCCCACTACAGTTTGGAGGCACAGGTTATGCCGCTTGTGCCTCCAGTCATTCGAGAACTTTGATTCACTTCGCACTCATTTCCTTGAAACGCATTTTTGTGAGTGTGGGCCTATTAAGCTCTTGCAAAAATCCAATGCGCTCTCCGCTCTACAGCCACAGCTTTGAAATTCCGTGCTTATGCTTTACTTTACAATACTCTAGCGCAAATAGTGGATGATTCAGGAACATGCGCTTGCTGTACAGAATGCTTCACACAGCATCCAACACTAAGGGCAATGTTTAAACACATGCGCTTAAAACATCCTCGTAAGTACCCCTTCGTCCATTGGACTTAGTCTAGTGTGAATGCTTATAGTAACGCCTTGATCTCTTCCCATTTGCAGATACTTGGCGCAGACTATTTGGGTAGATCGCAAACAACCGCTACAAAATAGGCAAAATCTGCAAGTTTTTAGCGATATTTACATGAAATATTACTGAATTTCTGCTTAAAAGTATTGATATAACAAGGCAAGATGATTTGGTGCATAGAGATTTTGTATTAATTGTGGAGGCTCTGAACTAAGCGGTCTGCTTTTGTGGTAGTTATGATAAAGCACACATCGAACTGCATTGCATCGCGTCATATCGCATCAATGGCCTGGATATTTCCTACGATGACAGCAATATCACATTTTTGGCAGTTGAACGCATACACATGAGATACTAGATTTGTAAATAAATCTCACCCAGTTAAAACTTCTTTGTATTTTAGGGCTCTCGGATAAGTTACCTTAAATTTCTCCTGTGGACGCACACTCGTCTATGTGCCTTGTGACCAGACATGCGCCCAATATAAGAGGAGAGCTTTGCATTTACTGCTATTGTGCTTAATATCCGGGTCACTGCTGCACTCGAGGGTGGATTCTTACTAAAATCTGGGGTGATTGTAATGAAGATGCCAACTGGTGCAAAGCATTGCAAAAATTTTGCGCAAAGAAAAGAGATATTGCCATTTTATGAGGTTGCGCAAGGCAACACGGCACGAACAAATCATCACAATTCGGTGAGACTTAGCATATTACTTCTTTGCAAACACTGACAGTTGTTCGATATTTACAATGAAGCTGTGTCCAACGATGAGCACAAAAGAAAATAACAGGCACTAGATCATGCGCGTACAACCTTGCTGTTCACCGATTGTCGATATATTTGCCGCACTCTTACGGGTTGTGGTTACTAGGAAAGCTGAAGCGAATGCAGGCGCTTTAGAGGTAATGAGACATTAGGCACGACGCCAGTAGACGTGAAAGGCAGATGTCTAAGGGAAGCAGGATTCGCGAAGAGAGTTAGCAATGAGGCGAGGGAAGGACAAGAAAAAACTAAGCAAAGATGAAAGAGTGTATGGTGTAGCTAAAATACACATGGCGAACTCTCCTTTCATCCGCATTGCGTACTTAATCAAGCGAAGAACTATTTTAGGACCTAGACATTGACATTTGTGGGTCCAAATATTTTGAATAAAGGCTATTTTGCTGGTTGCAGAACTCGAACGGAGGAGACTCACGTTTTTTCAGGTTAGTTAGTGTCTGCATCCATGGACGGATAAAAGAGCAATCATTAAAAGTGCATGAAGCATTTTCCTCGCGTTTCAACATGAGCGGTTAAAATTGCAAATCCTGCTAAAAGCTCCACTAAAATGGAATCGTACTACACAGCAACTGTCATTCGCGATTGTAAGTTGCGTTTTCGTTACCATTTACATTACCAGCTTAAAACAACCAAATCAATCAAACCGGGTCCTATATTGCCCATTTAAATTCATTCACTTTCCAGTACAATGTTGCACTTTCTCATAAGCCTTCAGTTGCTTGCGATTGAATAGTTAATCTTTCGTCAATTCCCTAACCTCTTTACCCTTTTGTCTAAACGCATTTAAATGGAAGTAAAGAAGAAAATATTAGGGAATTTGGTGCTCTACTGCCTTGTCGACTCCGCATTCCGTTGGTTTATTTCATTAAGACTAATAACCATCTGCCTGTATCGGCCGTTGTCGTTTCGGCAAATGTATATGTAGCTTATTTGCTACCGAAACGCATCAGTAGCAGCTACGATTCCGGCGAGAATAAATATGAGGTCTTTATTTAAGTGTGCAAATGTTGTTAGCTGTTGACGCTTTTGGATGACCTCGTGGAAGATCAGAAGGTATGGTCCACGACGGCTTTGTCTGCAGTTTCTTGCAAGGTTGTCGTCTTAAGCAGTTTTTATGGAACTGTGTCAGTAGTGTTTTGCGGATGAATTGATGGCCTCCAGGTCGCCACCGGGTTGGGCGTTATTGACCTCGGTTCGCCTGGAGTTCCAGGTCTTGATGTTTGGCCCTGTGAGTGACGGCGCTAGTTATTTTTGAGGTCGCGAGAGTTTGTGCTGATTGCGAAATCAGTTTTCTTGGTGATACGATACATTTTCTTTCAGTTGGATGTGGTGATAGTTATAAGTAGCTTCGATATGCCATCTTAAGACTCTAAGGCGGTAAATTAACCACCAAACATCCATGCAGTTACCTGAGGGGTATTGGTAGCTATGTGTTCTCGGATATACACGAGTTGATGACGGTGGGTGCATTCTTGGGTTGTGGCAAGAGACTGGGGTAGCCAGGTGCACACAGTGGTGGATAGGTGCACCGCTAGCTTTCTGCCAGGCAGCGATTCCGGTAGATGACCGTTCGGCAGACAGTGCAGCCTTGCGTTTGTCATTTGCCATTCGTTCATTATGGAGAGCGTCGGTGTTAGAGCTGCAGCTGTCCTGAGACGTGAGGCTGCGAGCAGAGGTGCTGTGTCGTTGCCTAAAGCAAAACCTTTTCGCCTGCGCCTGTTTAACTACACTTTGCTTTAAGCAGTCAATTATTAGGTCATGTTATTTGTGTGAGCTTCATCCTGCTCTTTGCTTGCAAGCACCTCAAGAAATGTGCTAACTTTTAAGTATGAGTTTTATACTACACTTAAATACTTGAAGAATTTTGGACCACTCGCCCTCTATGGGTTCAATGATTTTTTGTTAACCCCCACTGTTTGCAATGCGCATTTTTAAACGCCAAAATTGCAATTGTTAGTACATTAAAATAGAGTCACCTGATCCCCTGTGGACCATGGTATCATGCCGCGCAGAAAGAATAATTCATATAGTACTGCTTGTTAGATTCCGTAACCCACGTTTGCAACGGATGAGAGGAGCGACGGACGCGTGCGTTGGACCTGATCTCAGCGTGGGTCACCTTTTGGTGTCTTCAAAGCCAGCATTTCATTCTGCTGCTGTCTACTGCAAATATGGCGTAAAATCATTCTTCTTCGTTCTCTGCCTCTCTCTATGTAAATACTTGCCTGGTTATACCTCTACCCACCTATCGACTGACCTTACTACCCCTCGGTCCCTCAATCCACCTCTCTAACACGCTACCTCTTCCCTACTTCATCTTCTCTCCACTTCGCCTCGACAGGTCCACGGGATGTGTCATTGGAATGCATGCGCTGTCCAGCCTATCGTCTTGACAGGCTTGTCGAGCTTGCTGCATCTTTGGTTGTCGAAACAAATTGACTCTCGAAAATGCAAATACTATCACCTTCTACCAATCTACCTTTACTGCTCCCTCTGACAGCCTTCTTGGCAAGTGTTCCTCATGTCTGTTACTCCACTCTGCATGTGTTTAAGTTAAAGGTTTTTCTTCGTGTCCGAAAGGAAGAAACATCCTCTCAACTTATTTAGATTTTTAACATGCACACTTGTGTAAGTACAATGAATGGTGGATTTACGACTAAATTAAAAGTTTGCAGGAAAAAAGTGCAATTATGCAGCCATCATCGGCTGGGGTCCTTGTTTGTGACAACAACCGTTGACGTGGAAGAGGGCAATGCAGGTTCGCGTGGTGCACGTAGTGTCAGAGGTAGAATCGAAATCACCTGCCTTCATGCATCGCAAGTTGCTGTGCATTCGGATTATCTTTCCTTGTTCTTTTTACACTAACGATCTAATAAAAAACGTAATAAAAAGGGGCTGAAGAAATGAAAAGCATTAAGTAGACTGAGCCAAAGCTTGTTGGAATCGATGGAATGCAGAGTGCAGTAAGCTCATGTATGCCAAAACAACTCTATGTGATTTATGGGTCGTTTGCAGAAACGAACGGATGGGTAGTCGCATGAAGCTGTTTCGATGAGCAGTTTCCTCGCACTGGGGAAAAACCGACACTAAAAGTTGGGAAAGGTTGACTTATTACAATTTGTTGCAATTTTATAATGCAGGAAGCTCCCTCGTTAGTTGGTTATGGAAACCTTCTCNCGAAACCCCCTCGTTAGTTGGTTATGGAAACCTTCACGGCAACATATAAGGCGCACGACTATTCTTGTAAAAGTAACTTTTTATGTAAGCCAAGTAGAAATGTTGGTAAATGCAACAAAATATTATGGGGAAACATTGTGCCTTGTGACTTTTGAAGGTAACAAGGGGTCGTAGAACTGAGGGAGATGTGCTTGGAGGAATGCAAAGTTCATTTAGAAAGCAACATCAGGAGAAGAATTGCCCACGTTGCCACTTCCTTGTAACTTGCCTTTCAACTTGAGTTAAAGTGAATTTGGTTTGATTAACGAATATGTAGCGCGGCTCCGATTCTGAACATATTTGATGCCTTGACTGCCCCTGCTGAGATGGCTATTATCAGTACATTTAAAATCCACCCATGCGAATGACGTTGAGACGTATGTTATCAAATAAGACATAATTTGGTTCCCCCTTCACACTTATGTCGATTGCTTTCTGTCTCCTACTTCTGCACATTCCACTTCGAGGTATCTGGAATACCTACTGAATTTATCACACCCTTATGCATTTGCTTCACGTTGCTTCAATATTTTGCTCCCTAAACCTTATGTTTAGCCAATCTCTCTCCACTTTCTGTCTCACACTTTCAACTTCCTTGTTTCCACATTTCACACATTCTTGACTTTCCTAGACTTTGCTTTTTACCGTCTCTTCTTAATCCATTTATTTTAAGGTTACAGCAAGCTTGTCTTGTGGTGCTGAAGTGTTCCATTCTCGTCCACTATATCCTCCTCTCTATGCCCTAGAATTCTCATTCGCCTTATCTGATTGCCAACAGCCCTTATCCTTTGCAACTTTAATCATTCCTTCCCCATGTTTTGCAGTTAAATGTGGTGATTCTAATTTCCCCCAATTAACTTCACTTCCTTCCTTTATTGCTCCATCTCCTCCAAAGCAGTCTTTATTATCCTGACTTTCTCTCTTTGTACTTTTTGTTACGTCCTCTTATCTTTCATGGTTATAGCATTCATTACCACCATCTACTCGTTCCTGTAAAACTGCTCCAGTTCTTTTCTTTCCCTCATGCGTCGTTCTCCAACACATCAACTATGCATTGCAGCGCTTATTCCTTACCAGCATATCATTGTTCTCACTAACTATAGCATATACTAAGCGCAGTATATGCACCCGCTACCTTAAAGTGTAGGGCGTTAGTGCCTATAGTGGTGTTACATCAGAATCGTGGAATGGGTAGATGAAAAATAGGCACTCAATGATCAGAAAGTTGGATTGATAACAAATAGGACCATTTGAAGGTGGCGAGATGCAGAAAGGATGTTAGTGGTGCAGAAAGGAATGCTTTTATGTCTATGGCTATTAATGGTAGTGGTAGTTGATCATTGCAGCACACATTCACTCCAGAGCCTAAAATAAAACACTTCAATAGTAACCATAAAAGTGCAAGCTGCTGAAGTTCCATTCTAGAAGTTAGTCTTAGGATTACAAATAAGTGGCATAAAACGAATTATTTTCTAATTTGCCCATCATCAGTCGCATGCGCAGGTAGCTGCAAAATCATCTGCTATGCGCAAGAGCTCACGTTTAGTGAATACAGGGCATTTTAACACCAAACTTCTTATTATGATAATGCCAGCCTAAAAGCATTGGCATGACCTTGGTTTTCGCTTAGTACTGGGCATTTGAAACAAGTGCAGCAACAAGTGCCAGTGCAGCAATAGTAATGGACGGCAACCGCACCTGAGGTTGTACCTGCACTGACGCTTCTAAGGATGCCTATGAATGTCAAGGAGAGGAGGGAGCTAAACAATGATGTGCATGTTCTTCACCGGTGTCTAGCAATTACTTTATGAATAAATTAACATGCGTTTCCACAAGGATTGCCCCCTTTTTCAATGAAAACTAATGGCGCATTTTCAACGACGTGTATTGGGTCAGTTGTTTGCACATGTATTTACGCCTTTTGACTGGAGAATTAAACCTGTCGGTCACCAGCAAGATCAGGACAAACGATTCAGTCATTATTTTTGTACTGTATAAATTGTACCTAATTGATGAAGAACTACACGAGTAAATGCGAACGAGGAAGCTCGGCCTAATTTTAAGAAAATGGAATCCTAGGTGCGCTAGACACGCAAGCAAACTAAAATAACTGTCGACATGCTTTTAATTGCACGCCTTCAGCTAAGACTAGTAAAACTTGGGGAGCCGATAACACCACACAGCACACCCTGGGACGAATCGCTGCACCAATGTTTGGTCACAATCTAAAACTTGCAGGCTTTCTTAAACTTCCCCAAAAATTATTTAGATTGTTTTCTCTGAAGAAGCAAGAAATAGCTGCCTATAATTCATTGTGTTGTCAAACAGCACCTGTTGAAAGATACTTCAAAATTTCTAAGTTTAAACGCAAATTGCGATCCATTTAATTGGTACATGCTTACTGGCAATCGGCATTATTCAGTGTCCGCATAATCAAAGCGAAAATTAATACCTCAGAGAATTTATCCTAGCAAGCTTGTTGTTATTTGTGGGAAATAGTACCGCATTTTACTAAAAGACTGTAGATAATAGGTCGCTNCTACACGAGTAAATGCGAACGAGGAAGCTCGGCCTAATTTTAAGAAAATGGAATCCTAGGTGCGCTAGACACGCAAGCAAACTAAAATAACTGTCGACATGCTTTTAATTGCACGCCTTCAGCTAAGACTAGTAAAACTTGGGGAGCCGATAACACCACACAGCACACCCTGGGACGAATCGCTGCACCAATGTTTGGTCACTATCCAAAACTTGCAGGCTTTCTTAAACTTCCCCAAAAATTATTTAGATTGTTTTCTCTGAAGAAGCAAGAAATAGCTGCCTATAATTCATTGTGTTGTCAAACAGCACCTGTTGAAAGATACTTCAAAATTTCTAAGTTTAAACGCAAATTGCGATCCATTTAATTGGTACATGCTTACTGGCAATCGGCATTATTCAGTGTCCGCATAATCAAAGCGAAAATTAATACCTCAGAGAATTTATCCTAGCAAGCTTGTTGTTATTTGTGGGAAATAGTACCGCATTTTACTAAAAGACTGTAGATAATAGGTCGCTAGGCTGTGAATAATAATAGTGTTGTAGGTTTTGCACTGTTGTTAAGCTGCGCTAACGGTAAAGACTGATTTTATCTATGCGCGTTCGTCGACGATTCCACCACGTATTAATCGTAAAAGTAGACATCAACCTTCCACTCCGATTCTCTGCCAAATCCGAGGTGTCTCAGCCGCGGTTTGCCCTAACATCTGTCAAATGGAATAACCGGTTGACCAATAACAATTGATTGCTTATGCAGTTCTGCCACAGTTTCAAACATAATGCTCGGTCCGCAAAACCGGTTTTTTAGCCTAGCCACAAGCACATTAAACTGACAAGGTCCAACACACGTGCATTTGACCTCGGCTTACATATGGGGTGGTAACGGACGTTAGTTGAACAGATATTCCATTACTTTACTTGCCTAAGGATCAGCCATTCCATTAAACCGCTTCAAGTGTAACCGTCGCACAAGTTTCAATACCTCCCCTCATGCAATCATATGCTCATATATGGCCACCAATATTATCGCTGCATGCTAGCAACGACGATGGACATGTTGCAAAAGCCAACATCGGCACATATATGCAAAGCTATTGCAAGAGTACATCCTACCGGACAAGTAGCACATTGACTAGAGACTCATGCAAGGAGTATCACCTTTTAATTGCAGCAAACATCACATTCACTTGTCAATTCGGACTTCCACCAACCCGCATTAACACGCCGCTCATTTATGTGTTGAGTATCTCGGCCTGTTCAATCCTATTGCTCAATTCAATTTAGCAGCAAGTAATTCGTAAACGGAGCTAATACGGCTGGAGGCAAGATGGCGACTTTACTGGTGTCTTGACTCCGTCAACGATTTTCCTTCTTGTATGGCATTGGTATTGATCACGTGATTGCTCGGCGGTCTACTAATTTAAACTCTGGCAAATATGGAACCAA
Organism: Taenia saginata; assembly: GCA_001693075.2. Lineage (NCBI taxonomy): Eukaryota > Metazoa > Platyhelminthes > Cestoda > Cyclophyllidea > Taeniidae > Taenia > Taenia saginata. The sequence continues at coordinate 127,558 of LWMK02000156.1, forward strand.
TCGCAGTGGTCACGGCATGGAGTAAAATATGGTTGCTCCATTACCACCGAAAAGACTGAAAGAGTTCAGTGAATTCATCATGCAAAAGGCAATGATAACTCACTGCAGAAAGGTGCTATCAAGCTAGACGTATTCCAGTGTGTGAGATTTCGTCTTCTCTTTTCCATGAAAAGTCTGGTTGAAGCAGTCGAACACTCACATTCAAAGACCACGNATGTGTGAGATTTCGTCTTCTCTTTTCCATCATAAGTCTGGTTGAAGCAGTCGAACACTCACATTCAAAGGCCACGGCGGAATAAGTGGCAGTATGAAATGCATCCACACTGCAAACATGATGACACCGATAGCATCGACACAACACCTCCGATCGCAGTCTCACGTCTTCACTCTTCATAATAAATAAATGGTGAGCTACAATTATAAGGACATTTTTCTGCCAAAACCACCCATTGAAATCGCAAAGACCCTACCATCAACTGCCGTTTGCTTTGGACCAACGCTTTAGCTAATCGTACTTTTGCCATTAGTTTCAAAAAGCTAACACCGCATGCGCGTAACAAGCACAGTCAATCGCAAGTTATTACAAGAACGAGGTGCATCATAAATGAGTAGAACCATTGGGAATTGGGTTTCATCCATCACTTTAGTGAATGGACTGCGAACCGGACGCACCGTGACTTTTCATGATGCGCAATTGCCTCAGAATGCCTCAAGTGGGCATGATGAAATATGTTCGCCTAACAGTTCAACCTGCTTAATTAGTAATGGGTCAATGAGCATAAGTACATGTTACCTACACATATATTTTGTGCTTATCGCAGCAATAGCTTGGCTTAGTCGTTTTGGACGTTTTGAAACCTTCTGCTTGCACGTAAATCTTCGAAGCCTTTCTTGCTAAAATGCTCTTGCGGTGCTAGAAGTCTGTTCATTTGTGGCTACTTTTAACTGCAATCCTAAAAATTCCGTTACTGCTACTACTGCTGCAGCTTGTCCTTTTTTTGTCTTCCCACTCTTACCACCCAACTTCGTTAATAAACCTTAGGCTTAGGCATGCTCAAGCCACCACCGAAAGGGTGATTGGCCTGTACTCTTCTCACTGGGCGCCTATTTGCTGACTTGTTCGCTTTGAGCAGCTAATCGACCAGTGGGTCGATGAAATCGATAGGATCACCTGCTGTGCATTGCTGCGTGCCTGTTATCTGCCCAGTCAATCGGCTCATTCACTGATTTATTCGACTCACGGTGAGTTGGGCTGCAAACAATCGCACGAACAGGTGAGTGCAAAATGATTTTAGCATTTACACAGGATAATGCTATGCAGCATAGTCATTTTTTGTGAAAACGGGCCAAGTTTTATGGCGCATCGTCAAATTCATTTATGCTATAGCTCCGTTTTTGTCTGCTAACCTTATTGTGCGTAAGAGCCAGACCATTTTAAAAACTAATGTTATTATTCAGAAATCCACTTCTCACAGGATACTATTATGCCCGCCGAGCAAAAAGACAATCAATCGTTAGTATAACTTCATGCACGAGGCAAAACTTGGATTTGTCTGACTATAAATGTCGGAGATATCGTACATTGTAAGGTAACGTACTGACAGTTCCGAGTTACGGTGTATTGAGTAACCTTTAAAAAAAAGGGCAGAGCGTTGTAATGATTACTAGATTAAAGTACAGCAGTCCATATCCAATTCTTTTTGAGAGCGTTTTCTAAGTGGCAAGGTAGTGTAGCTGTCGGTCCAAAGCAGGCAAGCATTAGTCAAGATAGCCACTTCATTGACGGTATCATCGAGAGCGCTGTAAAAGCTGCCGCTGGAGACGTCCTTCTGCATAGCCGTCATATTGCATCTGCAACAGCACACTGCCAATGCGTGCCTGCAAGCCTAGCAGGGCACGCCAGCAAAAGGACTCCAAGCTCGATGAACTAATTTATGTGTTTGGCCTACCCGGTTAGTCGTCATTTTACCATCATCCCGCCCATCCATGTGCTTACCTTGGCCTGCTTTTTCCTCCTGTTGCTCTTTTTCTCCATTGAAATTGGGGCAGACATACCATGGTATAGAAAAGAGTGCCTCGACGCCCAAAGGTCGGCCGGCTCAAAGGCCAGCAACAGAAAAAGAAATGAAGGCTTGACAATCTCAATAGGGTAGAACATTACAGTCAAGGCACTTTAATAGCTACTCCTTTGCATACACGACGATGCAAGTAAATGGATTGAGGTGGAAAAGCACAAAGGCAAGCAATGATTGTACTTGCAAAACCGCCAACAAGAAATGATGCCCTTATCCACACCAGTCGGCATTGAATGTCACCACGTGGCACGTGCTACAAATCGATTAGCACGTGTAGGGATCGAAAACTCCAATCACATAGCCAACTTGAAGAAATACTTTGCTATGCGTTTTTATTGCCTGCTTTTATTCATCCTTCCTCACGTTATCGTTCCTGCCATTCAGATCTTCGTTACTGACTCGTGTCTTCTTTTCATCCCCACTTCCACTGCCTTCATCCCTAACTGCTTGGCAGTTGCAACCTTCCGTCCCACCATTCTCGGGACATCGAAGTATCGCAGCAGATAGAAAGCATAGAAGTTAGGGGTGAGTTTTATTACCTACCCCTCCTCCTTCTCCAATTATGTCCTCTTCCTTCTCGTCTATCTTACTTTATTTATGTGCATCATTTCAACAGCATCACATCTGGTGTGCGGCGTACATCACATAGAAATAGGAAGACACGATTAGCCTCTTGTAGTGTGCTGCTGAAGCGAAATTACCATTGCCTCTGATGAGCTAATTCCTCCACATTGAACTCAGCTTAATGGCCAGAATAGTGGTTAAAAATAAGAGGCCGGACCGCAGCTTTGTGCAGGGTTATCCAATCATCAAGTCGCCTTCCATTCACATGGTTCATCGTCCCCTTGCCATGCTTCAACCATTTCTATGTCACACTTAGCTGAACAGGCATCTTTCTTCACTTCCACAGAAGTGTTGCTTGCACCGCTGGTGTCGTACTTGATGGGAGTCAAGGACCTGTCGAAGCGCATCACTGCGAATAGGCACCACAAGCATCCATTTGTTAGCTGCATAGAAATATTTAGGAAAATGTCATCGATGTTTTAAATTAACTTTATGGCTTTGATAGTGTTCATTGCAATACAATCGCTTTTGATGGCTCTTACATGCGTTTACAAGCACTGAATAAGCGGCGGCAGCAAAAGTAGCAGACACACTGGAAGCACTGTGGCACGGTACTCGAGACTATGCCTCACTAGCTCAGAGTAGATTGCACTGGAAAGTCAGGGGCTTGAATGGCCACCTAGGCTAGATTATAAGCGACTTATAAAAATATGTTAAGATGTGGATTGAGAGGGCTAAGTAGTCGAATACAGAAGCCTCACATTCAGAGGTGCCCTCATACGTTACCAATAAATTCAAATCAAACACTCCAATTTGGCCCTTCCAATCGACCCGAACAATTCCACGCCATGTAAAATGACATTTCTCCTTTCTTCCTCTCAGATATTGGGGACCACAGTATACACGTGGGAACTAGATCCGATAAAGTCCTCGAAATGAAAGGGAATGAGCCCACTTGCCTACTCCTTTTTTTCACACATCCTACTCCAACGCGCTTTTAGTGAACGTCTCCTTCTTCCCACACTACACTCGATATGCTCTTGGGTAATGCGTCTTGCATTGTGTCTCACCGTGTGGGCTTCATGCATTCAACTCACTCGATAAAGAGGGGTGGGAGTCACCTTCACTTCAGTTTGTTAATTCTATTTCGTCACTTTAGTGTCCCAAGAACATCCTGTTCCCCTAGACTCCTCACGCTTTGCTTTTCTTCATCTCCTCCAAACCGAGTATCAAGCCGCTCCTGCCTCCTACTCCTACATAATACTCTGTTAGCACATTCTTGGTAACTCCCCTTATCTGTTCGCCAATCTCGTCTTTGATAATGGCGTGATTAAATGTTGGAAAGATTCATAATCTAGACCAGACTGGCACAGACTAGCCTGGCTGTGACTAAGTCACACCTTACTGAGGGCCAACACTTGTTTAGCATAGCTTAGCTTAAAATTGCAAGCACATGCAATCTCTAATTATTTACCATATCTTTGGTTTATTTCGCCTTATCTCGCCTTCATTCCATCTCCTACTACTACACTACTCGCCCAAGGGCAAAGATGAGTGCCTTGCTCCTACTTCTTGCTCCTACCTGCCCATCTCACTGTCTACTCCTTTTTATCTCCTTGCAGAGGTTGCCTCAGCCTGGCGCCCCACAATAACGGGTGGGAATATGCTCTCCCATCTTAGGTTCCTTTGCAATTTGTCCATTGTCTGAGTCGGCTTCTGTTTGTCTGTCTGTCTGTCTGTCTGCCCAAGGTTTGGGTTTGTGTGCGTCATCGCCCAATTCCTATTTTTATTTCTTTTGCAGAGTCGCATTAGATGGGGTCGCACGGACACAGGAACGTATGTTTGCTTGAGTGTATGTGCGTGCGAAGGCACATTTGTCTCATTCTCTTCTTCAAACGTGTCCTTTTAGACGACCAGATTGACAGTTGCATGCTGGATGGAGTAAGCTCACCTTTAGTCGCTCGTTGGGTTACCAATTGGTTTCAGCTCTACACATCGCTAAAACTTCATTTCTATCGTTGTAATCCTTCTACTTTATTCCTTTGTTTTAGTTTGAAATGGAGAGCTCGGTTCGGGAGAAGACGAGCATGAAGGCTATAGGCTTGCAATCAGCGGAGCGGGATACACTAGTTGGACGAAAGAAGGTGTGCAAAGTGGGTAAGAGGAGGCGTCAAAGTGGTGTCACCATGCGGCACAGGTGGGGATAATTCGTCGCGATTCTCATAGCGCTCCCAGGTGCCAATGCTGGAACAAAAATAAGGGTTGTGCAGATCGCTTTGGCAAAGAGCAAGCGGAGATGTAAACAGAGCTTAAAATAAAGAACCGAAATAATTAATAGTAAAGAAGCATACAAAAAAGCAACAGAGAAAATAGTTGCAGGAATACAATCAGGCTCATCATGGCGCATCTGCAATGGGATGGATTGCCAAGCATTCCTATTTAAACAAAAGTGAGTAAAATCCAATGAAAAGGATCACGACGGATGAGACGCGACTACATTGGTTCGGCTGCAGTACTTTGGGATGCAACCAAACGAAATGAACCAAACATATGGATACTTAATGAGTTGCTTCCTAGTACAACGAGATGATACCTTTATTTCGAACCATTCAATCACTTATATTTCTGCCATTTATTTCAAAATATTGAGCCTTTATTCACAGCCCCTCCCTGTCGAAAACTACCAAGCGTTTAACACATGTTTCCAGCATAATGCAGAGCACAGAAGAGCTTTTTATTTTCCGAAGGAGAAACAGATGCTAAGTGGACGAATTCATTGCATGTTAGCAAAGGATTTGTCTAAGGCATGAAAACTGGGGGAATCGGGTTAACGCTGAGCTTGTTATGATTCAACCTTCTTCATGCTAGAAGGACATGGGCTTTGCTAGGTGGCATGGAAATGCCATATGCGACCCCAATAGAATCACTTGTTCCAGAGCTGTTTGACTACTAAATGTTATAAGCAGAGACGACAGGAGACTCACACATTAGCTCCCGCTTTTTGCAAAACGGTCTTTTTGCAGCTTAGAGATAAATTTACATAGTCGCAACTGCATTAGTGACTAAAACATGAGTATGTTGTTATCAAGGGCATAAGAATGAAGGAAACGATAAGTTTATGGAGATGGCTGTTTTGCACGCTTTAATTCAGGCACACCTCTCTCTAAGGGACTTAAATCTTTGTCGGCTAGGTGTTAACAGAATTCACAATGAATTTTGTAACTAGCGGAATCTTTAGCTCTCCGCACAATGTGGATTGGTAGCGCATCAGATGACTTTCCGCACTCATCTTATTTTGAATGCGAAGAATTCTTAAGACGAGTGTCTAGAATAAGGAGCGCGTTTACTATAGAATATACCTTTATTTGGGTTGGAGAACTCACTGCTAGATTTGGAGAGGAAGGCACATTTAANAGCTCGATTACTATAGGACATACCTTTATTTGAGTTGGAGAACTCACTGCTGGATTTGAAGAGGAAGGCACATTCAAAAGAAACGGATGAAGAACACCGTTATCGCAACCCATTTTAAGATATTAACTCGTAAGTATATGATGGAACATACCTAAATGCATTAATTCGCATGCGGTCACCAGTGGATTATTATTAAGGATTATATGTAAGCCGGTTAGGCCCTTACAATATGTGCCACATAGAGAGAAATCATACACTTCATGAGCATATTAACATTTTTGATTTTGGAGAGCAGCAGATTGGCCGCTACTGGTATCCCCCTTCGATGTCAGACAACTCATTATGCTAACTAACCTCACTCATCAACTTTAAGATAATCAGATTTCCATCGTTAGTCCACAATGTAGTAGTGGATAATGTAATGCATTGCAATGGTGGGATTTTGGCTTAAAAAACCTCATTCTCGTCAGGAAAGAAAATAAAATAAATCAATTGGTGAAGTCTATTGGCAACGGTGTTGCTGGCCTCAACTTTTACAAGGGTTCAGTTTAGTTGGGGCAACATGTGCTGCAGCAGATTCCGTTCCTTAAGGGTATGCAAAATGTATTCAGAGCCTTTGGTTAGGCCCGTTGTCGTGCCCTACTGTAAAATATTATGAGTCGTATATCATGGACTTGTGCCCTTCATTCAACGGCATATCCTACATTTGTTCTTCATTTTACTTTTATCCTTTTAAATCAACACTCTAAGGTTTTTACGGGAATGGGGTGGTTGGGGCATGAANGCCTTTGGTTAGGCCCGTTGTCGTGCCCTACTGTAAAATATTATGAGTCGTATATCATGGACTTGTGCCCTTCATTCAACGGCATATCCTACATTTGTTCTTCATTTTACTTTTATCCTTTTAAATCAACACTCTAAGGTTTTTACGGGAATGGGGTGGTTGGGGCATGAAAGCACTTACTGAAATCGATGTTATGAGCCGCCAACGAGCTATGAGGATTTCTTGACAAAATTTATATGACTTAAAGAATTGGTGCATGGAAGATGAGTATGTTGCACAAGATCAGATGGTACAACCTCTTCAATGACTGCGTTTCATCACTTTGTGGTAACGACAGATTGGGACTGGCTGGTTTAAGACAACTTTCTTTGCACCTGCGTCAATGCATAAAGTCTGCCGCTGTAAGTCTCACGCAGGAGAAGATCTACACTAGAGGAAAAAAGGGACAAGGAAAGAGGTGCAGTCTCTCTTTCACTTTCCCTGTTCGCTTGACATCATGCTTTAGTATTATTTTGACTTGTTCAACAAATCAACTCTACATCTCTTTGACCAAAAGCTTAAACATTTATCCCAAATAGTTTCCAGTATTTTATGTAACTGCTACAGATCCACTTTAATATACTAAAAGTTCTAGTATGGATGGGGTTGATAGCTCAGAGTGCCTGTGTCTCCGAAACAATTAAGGATGATTTTCTAGATGCTTTTGTTTGAGTTCAAATCATGAACTTTTAAAAATTCGCAATCTACCTCGCTTCACAATGGTGGCCTAAGATCACTGCAACATGAAAGTAAGTTTAAAACCAACCTGCTTTCTTAACTATTAGTGGCAGGCTCTACCTCTGTGCATACTCCGTCTCTTGAGCAATAGATGCATCAATACCACAAGCAAGGCCTAACCATCTAGGGTCAAAGCAACAACAAATTTGCGACCAAAGAAATGTGTAGAGGCGAGAATTAGGCTAATTGAGGAGAATCAATGATAAAATTTTTGCCTTAGCAAACTTTGGTTCATAGGGACTCTTCCCCATCACAAGCCATGAAGCAAACCAAACACAACTGAGTGCTGTATCCGATGGTGTATGGGTTGGTCTGAAAGCCTGCTGCCCATTGTCAATCTATGCAAAGGCACTTACTTGATTTGATTTAGCACTGATCCTTGCATTTTGTAACAACTAGTTTACCCAAAAGACACGCGCAACAAAACCTTGGTTTGTATGCAGACACATAAGGCAGGCGTAGCCAGCAACGTACTACCTGCCAAACATTCAATAATTTCATGTTTTGCAAAGGAGGTGAGAGTACTTTGCGAGTACATTTGATTGACTAGCATTAAGTTGCAACAATCGAAATAAAGGGGCCTAGTTATTCGAAAATGGTGCAACCGGGTAAGAAATAGGTAAGTACAGAGCAAATGAGTTTGCCATGCACCTGTCATACACAACTTCGCATTCGCAATTATATTTCCATTGAGGAAGCTAAGCATGTTTGTACCAATGAAGGCCGGTGACTTTTGCTGCCGTAGGTAAATTTTGTCACTGCACACGACGCAGTTGTGTTAATACCAAAATCAACTTCATTCGTCGCGCCAACCGAACAGAACATGGAGTTTCTTATAAAGGCATTTTTGACAAATCTGCGAACCTTTATTCAGACTAACACCTAAAATGAGAGGCAACAAATCACGCTTAGGAGCCGCTTGTTATCACCTTACTTAATAATTTAATCACCTGTAAGCACAATTTACCCTTAAAAGTACTTCACTAAAAGGTTCAGTGCACTGTGAAATTACTTATTTTGTTAATCTAGCACTGCCTTCTTCGCATGGGAGCAGGAAAACCCTAAGCGCTCTTTGTAGATGGAAACCATGACCGGGTGTGGAGTGAACAATTGGAAACCCGAAGGCCAGAGTGGTGCAAGTGAAGTGAAGCTAGTGAAGTACATCTGACATAACACTCAAAATCTTTCGCTGCCAAAAGTGCTTGTGGTACAAGTTTTGATCCCGTAAACCACACACACACACCTAAATGAAAATACTTGAGCATTTTCCAGTCACTCCCTTAGAGACTGGATTGCATGTCATAAAGTTAGTGATCTTAAAGATGCGTTGGTTTAAAAACCACAGTTAAAGTTGCTAGAGCAGAGATTAAGTGCTAAAATGAAACCCAAGACCTAGCAAGATGTCCTTTTAAGCAAAATATAACGGTATATCCCTAGGCCGCTATAGTGAGTTGTGTATCTGGACACAATAAGCATCGCAAAGGGAGTAGTGCTGGTATTCTCTGCCACCAACTTAGAGAGGAACTTTGTCAGTTATCTGGCCTATGTGCGAGTTGAAAAGAAAGGAATAAAACCGCTAAGAAGACCGTACAATAGATAACTAGTAAAGCCAAAGTCGAAGCCTTCTAACTCAAAGGATAACAAAAAGTACAAGGCGTGTAATGCCTTGTGAGAGCACTCTTTGATGTCTCTTTGAATGATAGAGTTATTCCACTGCAAGGGCATGAAGATAAGTGCCGCAGAATAACTTGATTAAATTTCTTAGAGTCCAAAGAAAATTGTGATTGAAGATAGGTAGGATTTGGTGTACACTAAGACCAAAATAGTGATCATGTCAGTCGGTTTCTAAATAACCGCAACTCAGTATGCTCATTACCCTAGAATTCGCCAGTGCTCTACTGGTAGCGATGCGATGGATGTAACAAATGTAATGGATTTTAACAAAGCTTTATAGGCAACATGCGTGTGATTAGATCAATTGGTCGCTGTGGGAATGAGCGAACCTGTGCGAAAAGCATGAGAGCAAATACTGCAACCTAATACCCTTAATCTAAATTTGCCCACTGCGTTAAGCCTGATACAAAGGCAAGACTTAATTAGGCGAGTCAGAATCACTCATTCAAAACCAGAAGCCTAGATTATGTTGGACTCGAAAATCACGTGGCTCTTCACGCTAAATGTATTTATGGAGACATTCGTAAAACGTAGAAAAAAGACGAAAAATGAAAGGACTGGAATGATGCAGTTTATTACCCAACAAAGCAGACCGTGTGGTTTAATTTCACTCATCAAATTTACTTTTACATTTGGAGTAATGTAAGTGAGAGTCAAATTTTCTGATTGTGCATTTGACAAGTAAGCTCAAACACTTCTATCGTACATCCTCAATAATTGTTTCTCCTCGTTTTACAACTCCGTGCTTTGGAGGGGCAATGAAAAGGGATAAATTGATATGCATATCGCTCTACTTTGCTATTACCCTTGTGTGTCCACATATTAAGAATTCGTTTTGGTATGCTGAGCTACACATCCCATCCAGACTTTCTATTGAAATCCTGCAAACCTTCTTTGGCAGTTGTCCAACGATGCACATCCTTTTGATCATCATCCCATGCATCGTAGTTATATCAATTTGCAATTTCTGGAATGCTTTGTATTTGACTCGCGGATCACCGTTTTGATTGGATATTGAAGATAAAGTTCCCCTGCATTTCTTACTATCGCCTTACTACTCTGCTTTTAGTCCTTCCGCCCGCAACTCACCTTATTTCTCACCACCCTTCTCAACCTCTCCATATTCTACAACGAATGGAACCCATCGTTGGCGATGTAGATGGTGCCCTGCTTTCTCAACGACTTGTCCACCGTTAGATGCGTGTGATTGCCTTTAGCCCATTACAGTTAAATAAGCCCGACAACAAAATTTTCACCTATTTAGAAGTAATATGTCATGGAAATCAATACTGCTGATCTTTGGCATGCTCAACATCTTCGTTGCCGGATCAGCATCATACTGAACAATTCTGTCCACATGGCTAAAACGAGTGAGTGCGGTCGACTCACCAAAACTGATCGCCACAAGCAACCAGTCCATTATCACATCCCATGCTCAGTCAAAATCAAAGCCTGTCTATCGCATCCATCTTAGATGGCTGACTGACTCTTAGCCATCGACTTCTGTCTCTAATAATTATGCCCGGGCTTCTCCATAAATCCATCCAACAATTGAGAAATTTATCCTTACTGCCGATTGAGTGTTGTCACCGGTTGGCATTAAGGACACACCAGGGTGTTGGGAGTCACGTAGAGCGCAGTGACGAGATCGCATTTATGAAAATGGTGGTCATTGGTTGGCTTGAGGGTATCCGATGGCTTTCACATTCAGCTACTGATCCAACCGAACATATAGCAAGGTAGCACAACATTCCATCATATCACCGATTCTGCCATCTTGTCTTTGCTTTACTTAACAACTAAAAAGCAGCACAAGTGCATTCCATCGCAGCAGAATTAAAGTCATCTAGGGGGTGATGACCGATCCAAACCATAAATACCGATTATGTCTTGCACCCTGAGAATTAGTTGCCCACATTCTACAGAGGAAATGGGCTGAAGTTGCTAAGGCCTTAGCAAGCAAAATCATCATCCTACTCACTACCAATGTTGTATATCATAGTGCCAGAAGGTGGGGCAGCTACCTCTTTATAGGCACCGCAATGTGCGACTTCACGCTTACTTCCAGTTGGCTGTCAGTTTCACGTGGGTAAAAATTGCTCGTGAATAGGCAAGAAGAGATGCCCTACGGAAGTAGCTAAGAAAACTACTAGGCATTACCTATACCTAAAAGTAGCAGAAGAGCCTGTGATATTATATGGTAATTGCTTCATAGGTAAAATGCTTCGAAACAAAACCATTATTTATAAAACAATGCCAGTTACGACTGCATAAAATGACGAAAAGATAAGATGTAGCATCAATCTGCTTCTGTCAACTCCATTTTACCAGAGTCCTTACTAGAAAGTCGGCGAAACCAGATATTCGTCGTTTAATAGGAGAGCTCCCATACATGTACACTGAAGATAACCACAGCAAAGACTTGACAACAAACGGTTCTGACTCCCAATTAGTAAACTAGGAAGTATTACACCTCCCAGGTTTTATATTCGCCAGTCATTGTCGCCAAACATCCCTATTGCTTTTCTAGAGATGCTTAGCAAGGGAGCTGTTCAATGTCTACTATATTTTCTCCAGATATTGATGCTGTGACAAGACGCAGCAATAACGCTTAAGAATGCATTAATACAGCCGTCGTTGCGAACTACTTGTTTCCAAAGTTGCTAAAGCTGATCAGTTGATGCATAAAATATGAGGATATCCCTAGGACATGAGATCCATTCTTCCCTGCGCAATGTACGAAGTAATAGTGAGGGCAGAATTCGGTATTTATACTGCATGCAGGCGCTTTTTTTATCGACAAATGGTTGAAGCTCTAAAACTAATATATGTTTGCGAAAATTGCGGCCTGCTATGCTGTTGTCGCCAAAATGGCCTAAACAACTTTGTTAAGTTCGTTTTTTGGTATACCAAGGCGAATTTAACTGGCATTGCGATCGTTATTTGTTACTGCCCCAAATCGCTGACAAAAGTGCAATGCGATCACCAAAGAGCTTAGGATTCCTCAGTAAAATTAGTTACCTCAAAAATTTTTAAGCATTATAGATTGTAGCCTATTGTGGATGATTAAATGCTTTTGAAAATTAAACTTTTGCATGCATTATGTAAGAAAATCATTCTGTTGCACCACATTATGATTAATCAACAATAATTATTATCGGCTTATTTTGTCTAGTTGTAATTACAGGTGGAACGTGACAGCACTACCTTTGGTCGATTGTCATTTTAGTGCCTTTACTTCAGGTGCTGTATAGGGCTCCTTCATCTCCATTGAAGGTGTGGCCCACTTACCTCTAAACACTTCTTCTGTAGGGGCTCTACCTCCAATAATAGGCAACTAGAGGTATTCATTTCATGCAATCATTCTACGATTGTGAGGAGAGCTAAGCAGTAAGCTAATCAGGCGAATTCTTGTGCTTACTTCTGGAAAGTTTTCGGAGAAGCATGTCTAGCATGCAAAGATTTTGAAGTCAAACCCACTCTCGGTTACTGCGCAACAGACGTGCTTTTCTCCTTAAAGTCATAAAATGGCCATCGCAGATGCATAAGTAAAGGCATCTAGGTGCTTCCTTCCTTTTTATCAAATGCAAAATCCAGAAAATAGCTCGTGGTATTGATGCCAGAGAGAGCTACTTTCCTTGACATCCCGTCCTCAGTCTTCCTTCTTCTAGGAAAACCTTCAATGAAGGCCTCAATTTTTTATGGTTGAGCACTGTAGTAGAGTAGAGAACAAGTGTCGAGATGCCCAGTAGCAATGATTATCTTAGCTTAGCTCAAGCGCCATAACTAAAATATACCTTGTTATGAAAATCAAAATTCGGCAGTGCTAACATAGACTCTAGATCAGGCATCTTTTAAAATACTTGAATTCAAATTTGTACATCGATACGTTTCTAATAAATACAAATTTTCTTCCATTTTTTGAATGTGAGGCGATTCGGCTCCATTTCCCAGTGCGGTGTCAGGACAATAACAACGTTTCTCTGTGTATTGCCTTTGCACAAAATATATTGGTTACTCCCATAGCTTTGCTGATATTTTTGCTACTTTATTTTAATAACGTCATCATAGATGGGTGCCATCATCCAAGAATTCAATTTAACAGCAGTAGGTGCAAAAAAGCATCTCGTATTGAGAGCATCATTATTCGTAGAGAGCATAGCTGAGCACATATCCACGAATGATAACTTAGAGCAGTTCGGTGGATGGCACTGAAACATGGATTAATGAATGAACTGTTATTGCATTTGCTAGCAGATGATCTAATCATTCTCAAAACTGGTAGCTTATAAGACCACACTAGCTTGTTCATCATTTCATATCTCCGTTTCAACGTCTAAACGGCCACATCCACTAATGCGCCTGGATGCAATACGATGACACGCGAGGTGACGACTGCCTCATTCTATCAACCGAGCAGCATCCTATTGATATTGGTGTGTAGGGGCAGGTCTTAGTAAGGACCTACTTTAATTCCTGCAGCACAACTACAGTATCTACGCACTAAGTGCTCATTCCTTACTAGGATATTGGCTCTGGCTAAGATGTATTCGGGTGGCATATAACTTGCCTATAACTCAGAGGTTTTGCTGGCGTAATAAGCCTTAATCACTCCCTACCCAAGTAACCCACACCACGTGACAGCAAAGTAGTAGGGCCCAGGACAAAAAATAAGAAGTCATTGCCAATGCGCCCGATAGCAAAAGATGCCTACTGAGATGGCTCGAACGCATGTGTTGTAGCAGTTCTCCCACCGTCGAATATTTATTGTGGCATTCTTTGCAATATACGCTTATTTGTGAAACCTTCCTCCTTTGAACTACAGTATGGCAAAGCAAAGCATGAAATGATGAGGGCTTTTGCAGGACATAATTGCTACGACAGAACATCAGAGCACGTGCTAGAACATCAGAGCACGTGCTAAAAATAATTTATATTAAGTGTGTGCAAACTCACAGTTATGTTTTCTAANATTAAGTGTGTGCAAACTCACAGCTATGTTTTCTAATGTAGTGAAGCAGAAGTAAGTCAAGATCCCAAAATTGTTCATGGCACAGACAGCACATGGTGTGATTGCGGACTATTCAAAATAAAGTGCTGCCGTTAATTTTGGTGCATAGGAGGGCAATAGTACAAAAATATAATGAGGGAATTCGGAAACATTTTTCCTATTGGATGGCACAGGAGCGACCCGGTACCTCTGCAAAACAGAATTAATTAGGCAACACCCATAGAGGTCAACAAATAAAAGTGTCGAATATGTATGGAGTGAGATGCTGAAGTGATGTGGCAAAGTGGCCAAAAAGACCAGGAATAGCTCGATTTGGCCATTTGTAGCCCCAATGATTGTCAGATGAATCAAAACAAGAATCAAGCTGCTTAGTGCAATTCTGCCATTGATAAAATGATTTAAAAACTCCATGCGCATGTACGCATATCTATACACACTACTATGGTCATAAATATACACGCATTTGTTTGCCTAGGAATGCATGGGAATGAAAAATGGTGCCCAACATAAAACAAACTTACTGTAATGGTGACACAGCATGTGTTCTCGATATAGGGCTACAGATCTGAACTCTGCGGGGCATAATGCGCATTCGTAGATGGTCATTCCGATTAAGGAGTAGGTCCAGTTTAGCGCGATCTCAGCAAAGCTCATAGGGATTAAACTCAGAGCATTAGTCGCGCATTTGGTTAAGCCTTCGGCTATGTAGACATGCAATTAGACTGCACCACGATTTACTCACTTGCCAGAATTTGTTTGGAAACCCTAATTATAACGTTGCGCCATTTGGACCGCCCTTGTAATTCCCTACTCATATTATTGGGTTTGAAAAATCTTTGCAGTGAAACCAACAAGAGGAAGCCACTTCGTGCAGACCCCTTTATAACGATGTGCGTGCGCGCAGCGCTTGTTTGAACAGCCAGATTTCTACGCCCACCCTAAATGCCTAATCACTCCGGATCTCCTTCCAATTAATCAGCTCCACTTTGATAGAACTGCAGGTGATATGTATCTACAATTCGTCCCAGATCGTCNCACTCCGGATCTCCTTCCAATTAATCAGCTCCACTTTGATGAAACTGCAGGTGATATGTGTCTACAATTCGTCCCAGATCATCAACGAAACACATCAGTGTAATCAGTCTGATGCTTCCATGTGCAAATACGCCCAATGATGAGGCCAGGATGTTAGCGAAATCAATTTACAGAGTCTGCTGAGTCTGCCACCCTAAGTAGTCGCATAGAGCGGATATCTCAGGCCTTAAAGTTAGCGAATCCTCATAAGAGTACAAGTAGAGACCCATGGCTTAGCAATTATATGCCTTTTAAAAGTTAGTAATGAAACTTCTACCATTCTAGCATTGATAATTAAAAGGCTTGAAGGGACTTGAATATAGGTTATGCTTTCGCGGAAGTTATAAGCAAACCTGGTTTCAATGCAACTGTATTAGATTAGATAGCTGATTTCTGTTGGTATGTTTTTGACTCTTGGGTGGTCAGTACTCCGAAAAATGGTTTTTATTGGTTTACAAAATTTCTTGTGAATAATATAAATGGTTTTTGTTTTACTCTGCATAGCATTAATGATATCTGTCTCTATTGCCCAAATAGTAGTTGCATTAAGCATCTGTGCTACTCAATGCACTTTTAATCTTATTTATTGCGCTACCCAGTCTTTTGCAGTTGTTATTCAAGCACACTACAATCTTCATTACTCAAATGACCTTTCTTATCAGTTCCCTCCTCAGATCTGAAACACGGTGTTCAGTGGATGCACATCAGAATGGTGCAGAAAATAAGCAAAATGCGTTTAAAATTCTGTAAGATAGGCACCCTAAATTGGAATTACCAACCTCAACAAATCTTGTTAACTGACTCGCCTTAAAATGCTTGTGTCTGTGTTGACAAAATGGTCAAATATAACCAGCCAATTTACTTATTGCAAACAGATCGGCCATTTTAAAATCACCAATCAATGGATCAGCGTTGGGTTGTGGAGGGGTTTTTGCGCAAACCTTAACGCTGCAGGCTTTGCTGTGAATGGTCTAATCTGATCAGACCACGCTGAGTCGAACTGGCATTAAATTTTGCATCTACATCCTTCTCTTTCTCATACCCCTTCCTCTTTTTCCCTATTCACTTAACATACACAAGTGCCAATAGAAAGCACAACATCCTGCTTCACTAGTGAACATCGATGTCAGGAAAATGTGGTCAATGGTGATAGACAAAACCCTATTAGAGTTAATGGACACAATGACTAAAAAACAACGATAAGAAATGATGATGGATAGAAAACCAACATGCGAAGAAGTAAAGCCCGATTTGTGGATTCAAAGGAGTTTAAGCCAAATCTCATATCGAATGCCACGTACAATGTAGTAACAATTAACGAACAAGAAGCATCAAAGACTATTTATTTAAAACGACTTCTAACCAAGGGACTTCTTTTTCTTTCTGACTGATGACTGACCAAGATACAAAGATGTGTTAAGAAAGGGTCCTTATCACAACCTTCGTAAGGCGAACGCACAAGAAAATGCTCCTTCTCAATGGCTCAATTTACGAAGTTCGTGCACCTTTGACGTCTGAGTTCTACCTATTGAGGAATATGCATGAGACACAGCATCCTCTTTTGAGCAAAAAGCAAACTTCCTAAGTTAGTTGGTCAAAGTGAATAAATTCCTGATCAAAGTGTCACAAGAAGATACATGGCACAGCAATCTATGGTGCGTATGGAAAGTTCATGCTCAGAATGGCTAGTTTTGGTGAACGGAAAGATAAACAAAGAACACTCCTCAAAATTACATTTTTTGCCTGCTTTTATCTGTGACGATATTTTCTCAAGTGACCCACATTTGCTTCCTTAATATTCTATACTCGATAGTGGTATAGGAAGCCGGGAGGTAAAATGTAGACTACTAAGCAGTAGCAAATCCATCAAATAAAGTGAAATCGTTTTACTGCTGTGTGAATTTTTTGTGACGTTGTGCAATGTGTGTCGTTTAATGCATGCTGCGGTGAGTATGGTGATGTAAGAGCATCAGTGGTCTAGTAGCGAATTTTATTTCTCAAACTAGAAGTCGGTTTACGTGGTTTAGTGCAATTATGCAAAGCGCACATGTGCCAGACTATCGAATCATAAGCACTAATGTTAAACGAGAAAGTCTCAAATCGCTTTGCAATTAACATTTAGATTTCGCCTCCTGCCCCGAGCAACGATATTGTACTCTTTCCAGCTGCTGTGTCATCATGCGCATCTGTCCCCTTTCATCCATATGATGTGCGATGCGTGTTATAGGATAGCATAAAGAAACGCATTGGAGCGCTTGCCTCTTCCAGAAGTAAAGCCTTCTTTATTGGCTCGGAACTTAATAGTCGCCGTCAAACATGTCATGACTAACACAAAAGAGATTCTCTAAACTCAAATGAAAGTGTTAGGCTTGACTACTTCCCAGGGGTGTAGCCACACCTGTCTCCGAACAAAGTCAAGGTGATGATGCTTGCGTTGTCTCCTAGGAATCTTTGTGGGCATGGGTTGTAGGTAGGGGCGTGAATTCTGCAGAGAGGGACCTTCTTAATCCATTATCATAATTATCTCAAATTCGATAAAACTTAAGTGCCCCTGAACTGAGAGCAGTAAAATTGTGCCTTGGCCCTAAACGTTATATCCGAATTGAGTCCTTGCTGACAGAATTCATCTCTTTGGCTGTGGGTACTCCAGAGCACGTAGGCAATCTCTGTAGACCAGAGTCGTACTGGAGCCGGTGCTTCGCGCATTTCTCTTATGATTCTAATTAAGTTTACTTAATACTTTGGTAGAAAGTTTACCGCAACATCACCTATTTCTGCAACTACTGGTCTGCAGGCTGGGGCGGATATGTTGTCATGCAATGTGAAGTCATACCATTGCAACTCCTTGTACCAACGTGCAGTTAAACAGCCTGTCTTTGGGATACTTCTTAAACGAGCAATTCAATTTACGATGATTCGTTCCCATTGTAGGCACCCATGCTATCAAGTGAGGTCTGGAACGCTTAACCACCAAGATGACAGATATTTCATGTTGAGTTACACCTATCTATTCCAATTTTGTGTCGATTTGGTGCAGTGATGATGGACTCTCTCACTTCACCATTCGTCTCGCTTTCGTAGGCGTATCCCGCACACGGCTGCATTGTTAGCGCCAGTACGCAGTGCATGCGGTGGAGTCGCTTGACTTAAAGACTATTGATATTGGAATCTACTTGGAGTAAAATACTCGACTCAATTCATTAGAAGAGCCGGTTGACAATTAACAACTGAGTAGTAATGTAGTTCCTCCACAGTTCATAACCTTATGCTCGGTTTGCACTACCGATTTTCTCCATCCTAGTTACAAGCACATCAAACCGATGATGTCCAGCACACGTGCATTTGAGTTCAGCTTACATGTTGGATCAGCTATTTCATTCAACCGCTTCAAGTGTATTTGCCATACAATTTTTCAGTACTTCCCTCTCATGCATTCACGTGCTCACGTATGGCCACCGCAACAACCGTTGCAGTCTAGCAAAGGCGATGGACATGTTGCAAAAGTCAATATCAGCACGTACATGCGAAGCGATTGCAACGCAAGAAAACGAGAATGCATGCTTGAGGGCAAGCGCTTCATTAGCCGAAGACTACTGCAAGGAGTGACACCTTTTTATTGCAACAAACATCACTTTTACTTGCAGTTTGCAATTCTACCAGCACACTAAAATGTCGCTCCCTAACATGCCGAGTATCTCAGTTTGATCAGTTGTCACCAAATCCTATTCAGTAGCAAGTAATTCCTGAAAGAAAGTGGTGTGGCTGAAGGCAATGAGGGCGACAATGGTTTGGCTTCTTACGTGGCATTGGTGTCAATCAAGTGATTGATTGGCGGTTCATTTATTTAAACTACACCAACCATTAAGCCAGCTACCGTGTCCACAACATGGATTAAAGTGTGGCTGCCCCAAAACCACCGAAAAGACTGAAAATTTCAGTAAAACTGGCATACGCATGGCAGAATAACTCATTCTAAAGAGGGGAACCATTAAACTAGACATATGTTTTAGTGGGTGAAATCTTATCTTTCTTTGTACATAAAAAACCCTAGTTGAAGTAGTCATACACTCGTACTCGAAGACCATGGTAGAATAAACAGCAGTAATAAAAGCAAACAGTTTCCACCTCACTCCTTGTGAACAGTGAGAGAGGATTGATTAGCTTGATATGCTCCAACTCAGTTTGTGTTTACACTAAAACTATGATGACACCGATATCAACGACACAGCACCTGTGATTGACGCTTCACGTCTCAGGGCAGCTGCGGCTCTAACACTAAAACCCTTCTTAATGATTGAACAGCAAATGACAGCCGCAAGGCCACATTTTCTACCGAATAATCGCCTGCCAAAATTGCTGCCTAGCAGAAAGCTGCCGGTGTAACTATTTACCACCCTGTGCACGTGACGACCTTAACCACTTACCATAACACGAGAATGCATCTACCGCCATCAACTCGTGCACATTTGAGAAAAAACGACTGATACCTTATTTAAGCAACTGCATGGATGACTTGCAAAAATTTTATCGCCTTAGAACCCCTAAGTGGCATAATCACAGCTACTCATAAATACCACCGCACATAAACTACGGAGACATTTTATTTCTCTGAAATAGGCCGGCTTTAGAAGTCGACGAATCCTCAAACAACCTAAAAATTGCCAGAGCTGTCACCCACAGGGCCAAATAACGAAACCCGGAAACACACGCTAATCGATTTCAATAATATCCAACCTGATTGCAACATGGAGGCAAACACTTTATCTGCAAAATGCTACTGACGCAGTTCCACAAATACTGCTTGAATCGATAGCCTTTCTAGAAACCGCAGACTAAAACATTTTGGATTGTATGTTCCGAATTTTCACGGGGCTATCCAAGCGCGCCAACAGCTAATAACGCTTGTAATCATAAATAAAGACTGGACTAGTGCCAGCTTCGGATCCACCGTGCTTCTGAGCACGAGTCAGGCCCCTAAAATTCCATTCAGCTGGAGGGTCTTGGAGCAGGTACCAGTCAATAGATAAAATAACTGCCCAAAACCCGCATTGTGGTCAAGACAGACGATTTTTACCGTAGTTAGCCAACGATAAAATTCCAAAATTTTGCTAAAATGCTGTAGAGCAGAAGCGGACAAGACTTTAAGGAATCTCGTCACACTCCATTGGAGAGCAAGGCCTTGCCAGTGATTGGAAGAAAGACTTAGTGCCTCGGCTCCCAAAATTGGCAGTCAGGATGGGGAAGACAATCTGCGCACGTAGCCGAGGTTTTTGCCGAACTGAACAGCTATATACATACATTTTACCAAAACGGATGTAAAATAGATAAGCGAAACAGCTACGAGAACCATTTGCCACAGTGGAAATTTAGCCTTGCGTCACTGCCTGAGCAGCATTATCGTGGAATAATCGGATCCCCTTCTTGGTATACAGGGTGCTTCAGATTTCGGAAAGGGAAGTATTTTGGAATAATTGCATTTAATCTCGACCCGAAAAATCAACCCTTGCATAATTTGTTACCAAAGTAGTCTAGAAAGCTTAAAAGAGAGCCTTTTGTTGACCGCGAACAGAGCCGATGCAGTCAAGAACTTTGCTCATGTATGGGTACACAACCGTCCTTAACATATTTCAATTCCTCATGTTTCTTACACGCTTGATATAGGTCTGCGCAGGTTCAGGTTTCGGCTCTTCGTTAACATTAAGCTTCACCACACACCATGGTATCCACGCACACAACGCCACTCTCGTCGACATCTTGCTACGGAAGGAGAATAGTCTACGAAATGTTCCAATGTCCCTAGGTACCACCCATTTTCAAAGCAGACCTGATGCCTCCCTCCTCACACTAGCGGATGACGCACTCCTGGTGCTGACTCTCCTTGCTAATATCTTTGGTGCAGTTGAAGCGGGACACGGAAGAAAGGGCCTGAGTGACTATGAGGATGACATGGATAAGCTGATAGCGCTTATGGAGATCTAGGCAGGTTATCGCGACATCAAAGATGTTTGGTTCTTCTCGGAAGTTAATTCAGTCAACCACAGGGTCAGTTATGGACATAATATTGTATGATCAATGCACCTGCTGTTCTTCTGGGGTCGTATGAGTTTCTGAAGTCATTGTCGCTACGCATTGGTGGTGGCGAAGGAAGGAAAATTGAGACTGCAGAGTCGTAGCACAGCAAGGATAGAGATGGATGACGAATAGTGGATGTTTGGCGATAGATTGGAAGGGAAGAAATGGATTGTATTGATCGGCATTGTGATGCGTTGCGCTCTAAAGCAAGTGATGACTGGCTGGCCGACTGAATAATTGGATCGTTGGGTGGGTAGATAGATGGGAGGCGAGATCGATCTGGTGGTCCGAAACTGCGTACTCGCTTAGAGTGTGANGGCATTGTGATGCGTTGCGCTCTAAAGCAATTGACGACTGGCTGGCCGACTGAATAATTGGATCGTTGGGCGGGTAGATAGATTGGAGGCGAGATCGATCTCGCGGTCCGAAACTGCTTACTCGCTTAGAGTGCGAGTGCTCCAAACTAGGCTCGCGTATGCTTGGCTCTAAATGCCACCCTGCAGCCGCTGGAGGAATTAGCGCTGATGAGGCGTTGATGAGTTAGTGCATGCGATACGACAACGCATCCTCTTCTCCAACTCTTAAATCCGCTGTCTCTGGTATGACGGTGTGTGCTGGTACGCATGGGAGGCACAGATAGGAGTGTTCAGATGAATAGAACGTCATGATAACACGAGAGTATGGCCATAATGGTAATAGCGAAAGCGGAGGATGTAGTTAAGGTGGCCGCAAATAGAGCAGGTGTGGGACAGTGTGCTGTGGTACACGTTCTTCCGAGTGGTACCGAATGGGCCAGGGACCCTAATTGCTGGAGGCCTGACTGGCTCACTCAGTAAAGGCAGTAGTCCTGGTCTCAGGAGTGTGAATTCTAGCTCCACGTCATGCGGCATTAAATCAGTTGGATGCCGGGTTTAGCTCCGCAATCGGTTGTTCTCACCATCCTATCTCGCCTTCGCTGCTGATATATGATGGCGGGGGAGGCATGGCAGCTGATGCACAGAGCCGTCGGGTAAGACTTCCATGTAGTCTACTGTTGACGACATTCGTATTGATTAGTGGCGAGGCAATTCAGCAGCATTGGCACTGGCATGATGTGTGGTGTGAAGTGGGGTGGGAGGGACGATGGATAATTGAGGAAGGCTGTGGAAGACAGAACGATATCGTCAGGTTGACAGAGTGGTTAAGACGGTGATATTAAGGTTCACTAGATGGAAGTTCACGTACTTTTGAACCCCACTTCTGGCATGTTCAAGAGGTCATCGATTGGCGCACTTTGCATCTACTCCCGCATGTGAACTGGTCCATTGACGCTGCGTGCGTGAGCATTTTCATCCATGTAGCAATTTTTTTGCTACAGTTTGCGGTTTTGATGGTTGCACACTAACAAATGAGTAAAAACTTATATGTTTCTACGGCTATGATTTTCGTTCTCCTAACAATATGCTATCTTCTAGGGCAGAGTTTCTTTGCCTAGCTGCAAACAATTTGGATAGGCACCCCATCTTTACCTCTGAATAAAGTTTAAGCCATAAGGCAACCATAGATCTGGTTGATTTGCCTGCAGGAGTCTACAAATTCGTAGTTGGATACTATTTAGCTGCTTGGAAACATGTTGACCTATACTGTTAACTTGTGGTGCTTCATTACGCTTCCAGTTATTGGTTATGACTGCCACAAATTTTCGATCAGCGGGAGTGCTAAACAACACTTCACAGCTCTTCCTCTTTTTTCACTAACTACCCCACTCTCCTTTAATTGTCATTCGACACATCTATTTCTGCCTATCGCGCCACTGCCAACTGCATGTCACTTTTGTCAGCGATATTTTTCCCTCACTCGCACTCGCCTCTACTATCACTCCCTGCCTTGCGTTCTGCCGCTGAGTCATAAAATTTTCAGCCCCACATCAAGTTCCCTGTGCAGTTGTTCATGAAGTTGCGAGCACAGTCTCACCGGCGTTACTCCATACCATATAAATACAAGCGCATCAATGCATCTCCACAGTGTGTCACCGCCACTAATTGGTCCCTTTCGAGAGCACTATTATAGATAGTGTTACTGCATTAACGCTAGTGGCGTGACTTGGAAATCACCACCAGCAAATATCAACAGGTTGGTTTCTTCTGCATGCCTACAATTTATAAACAACTAATAAAATATCATAGACAGAAGGAATTTATAGGCAGCTTTGAAGTGGCTGAGCATCCTCCTTTCATCCTCATGCAAGTTTATAATCAAGGAATTTTCTTGTCGAACTGGGATCTTGCATCTAAAAATAAAAGGACGGATCGTGTAATAGCGAGTTCCACTTCAAATGTTCTTTGCTATTACCAAACCACTTTAGACAAGGCACTCGTTTCAGAAAAAACTAAAAGGTGTTTTAAAGTCTACTTATTATTAGTGCCGGCATTCAAAATTACTTGTATAATTTTTAGGTTGACTGTGTTTTAGAAAGCCAGTTCATCAGTAGAATCATTATTGAGCCCTGTAGATATGTGCACCGCGACCATAATCGCCACTGACAGACTCAGAAACGTCTTTGATTCCTTTTGAGTGGGCCTCTAACTTACTGTACTGGTGGATGCTTGCATATCCGCGCATGTACTCCTCATTGTTTGGACAACAACCTGTAAACTGTTCCGCGAACTACGTGTCGGCTATTAGTAGCACACTGGCTAGAACTACCAGGCTTGACGCTCATTTATGCCAAGCCAAGGTTTTGACATCAGCTTCTACCTCTTTTGCAAGAATTTATACCTTCTTTGCAAAGAATCTGTCAAGCAGATACCTGAGTGCACAGGCATGTCGCAGTAGCGATTGAACTGTAGAAGAGCCCAAGCCAGTCCCGTAGAAGCCTGATTGCTATGCACCAAATATGTTTTATCGATGCGCAATGGGCTCCTTAGTGTTGAGTGTGCCTCAAGCCTTGAACGACTGTTGCAGTCAATAGCATTAGGTATTTATAGCATTGCTGCGTTTTCCAGCATCGTAGGGATTGACTCCAACCTGGTCACTTCCAGCTGACAGAGATAACTTAAACCAAATGCTAAGTCACCTGTGTTTCGTGTATAGTTATACACCGTCCCAGAAAAGTCTATAACTGTGCTACAAAACGAGATTGGAGCAGAGATGGTGCTTGATACCATCGCTTCTTTCGTTTGTTAAAAGTTGATAAGGCATCAAGACTGTGTTAATGTTCGTTGAAGCATGAAGGGTAAATTACGCAGTATTGACATTTAAGCTCATAGGAAATTACTTGTGCATCCTCTCAAAGCAAACAGTGTCTCACTTTGCAATGGGCTTGACTGAGAGGCAGGGTGTACGATACAATAACATTTTATCAACAATGTGTGGTATTTACTGTTGATTCTGCAACAGGATCTTTAGCGCAAAAATGGTAAAACCGCTTTGGGTGCATTCACAACTTCGTAAAGCGCAGCTCTGATAAATGAACTTTATTTAACCTCTTGCTGATTGCCTCGACTTTAAGACAGGATCCAATGTATTTCTATTTTGCACAGATTCCAATGTTTAAGAAGGAACTGGTGATGAGGAAATCATTCCATTTCACACTTCTATTAATAGTTTCTTGAGGTTTTTATCGACACACATTTTTCTCGCACACATTACTTAATTCACAAGCCGGGTAAGCACATCGAGACTCGTCAAGCTGACTTGTTAAAAGAGGAGGCACAAATTTGCCTACAGTTTGTCGTGAATTTGTTTTAAGCAATGCGGCATGGAAACTCCGAAACTGTACGCTTACCTAATTAACTAGGTCACTGTAGAATTGTCAACCATATCTCTTCAGACAATTTGACTCAACGTCAGGTCATCAGCGCGGAAGTCACTTTTGCGCATGACTCCCAATATGGGATGTTCACATGTAGACAAAAGAAAGAGAATCACATTGCTTTAGATTTTGTTTGGTCTGGCGTTCGACTTAAGTATTAAACCTTCTAGGTGGTGGCAATGCCCCCTTGAGCCATTTCCTTCAGACAAATTCCACGTACACATGCTGTTGCACTTGCTGTTACCGAAACTCTCCCCACACTACACCACAACACAATTCACCAGATTACAGCATACGGTACAGTATAGTGCCCAATGTACAAGAGATTAGTGACATTTGAAACACCGCTAATGAATCACGCACCCCCACTGATTCAAAACTTAGGTTATTCGGCTGTCCAAGGGGGTGGGTTTAGTCATATGGAGTACTAACGGATCAGGAATGACGGTTAATGGGATGGCGATGCCTGGGCACCTGTAGTCGTGAACAGGCGACAGTAAGCAAAGTTAGCAGAATGAGTAAAGCGCGAAGAGTGCGCAGAGCGCAGCATCGTGAACATTGATGATGTGCGTGGTGTTAAGTTGAGCGGGTGTGCAGGCGGTGGAGAGATCATGGGGTGGTGAAAAGAAAATGGATGAAAGGGGCGAGAAGTATCGAGAAGTGACATGGTAGGCAAACGATTAAGGAGACAGATTGTTGATCCATTCGGTATGTCTGCGCGAGTTTGAATCTCACGTGCATTCAGATCATACTGGCAGTCCACTTCACAAAACCCTAGACGCCCTCACTGTGGTCGACCCATCATCGCGTCCACATGTGCAAAGGCGCATGCAAAAGAAGGGTTGGAAAACAAAATCGCAATAACGACATCTGCCGCGACCCGAGATCGAACAGGGGGCATTTAG
Organism: Taenia saginata; assembly: GCA_001693075.2. NCBI lineage: Eukaryota > Metazoa > Platyhelminthes > Cestoda > Cyclophyllidea > Taeniidae > Taenia > Taenia saginata. The sequence continues at coordinate 153,701 of LWMK02000156.1, forward strand.
ATCTTCAGTCCAACGCTCTTTGGGCTGGTTTGTAATTGTTAGCACACACAAGGCCCAACGCAATGTGCTGGAGCATGTCGAAGTTGCACCAACTTAGTCGCCCACAGTCACCTGTGCAGTGGCCGTAAAGACGTTGTCATTGATAGTGGTAATAGCTGCTGTTGTTCTGCTGTGGTGAACTCAAGCAGTGCAATGATATAGGGCACGTTTGCATGGCACCGACGATAGGAGATAAGAAGAGTTGGAAGATTCATTGGAAGTTGCTGGTGCGGGTTCGGGTTCTGCTTAGGGCACTAGTGAATAGTCGCATGTTGATCACTTTTAGCTTCCTTGGCTCCGCTACTTTCTCTACAAACCATGGTGCTGTTAGTTTACTGTGCTGGCTCTTCACTCAATCCTCACAACAGTGAAACCCGACGGCTGCGTTCGGTGAGCGGGTGATAAATTCTTGCCTGCATCGCTTTGTGCGCGGAGTTAAAAGACGATGTTGGAAATGGATGGACCGTCAAAAGGATACACACGTTGCGAGCAAGATTTGATTTCATTTGGATTTCGAGTCCATCGCATTTATCACTCGGCCATTTCGACACGATTGCTTTCCTTTTATATTTTTATGTTCGAGGAAAAAATGCTGGGTACTGACGCGCTGATCAACTGAGTGGAACATATTTCGAATAGCATTATTCCGATCGGATTCCCTGCTAGTATGCCTTGACGCATGGTCGTGCACACCTTGAGACCACAAGTTGTGCTACATAAATATCATCAGTAAGTTAGTTTTTATGTCCTTAGTCTGCTCGCCGTTTATGAGTCACAATACTGATAACTCCCTAATGGAAGTTTCTCATTTTCTGGAGTGCAGACATGATAGTTTACGGAAGGTTGTGCATTTGCGATTGCAAGCACATGTTACCAATTTCTCAGACTGTAGTCAAAAGGAGGGACTTGAGAGTTAATTACCCAAATTTGTTCAAATAGAGGCAATATTTTGCAGCTGCCGTTTCTGTAATGTTGCGGAAGGTACACTGAAGGTTTTGAGTTAGTTGATTCTGTCCAAATGTCCTGAAAAGTTGAAAGCAGATTTGTTTATGCCAACAAGGCAACGTGTAGATTTCCCTACTTGCATATGCAGGCACTTAAGTCAACTTGCATTTCTTCGACCTTCCTGTTCTCGCCAATTTCCATTCACAGATGCGCACAAATCATGCATCCACTTATTTTCCCTAAAAGTCGGACAATATTTTTGTTGTCAGGTAAAGTTATCACGCAAATACCACGTCTCATATTTCTCAATCGGTTCATACCTTGATAACATTAACCGTTATGTCCTTCATGTATGCATAACGAGTGGCAGCGATTAATGCCTCTGTGGTAAGAGTCCTGCTAGCTTCGGTCAAAGTAAGTTAATAGCATTTCTTGCTGGTTTCAGTGCATTCACTTCCGCACTTATAGACTGCTGCTATCTTAGGTATGCTGAGGATTACAGCTAAGAACAAAGACGCTAAAATTCTGTTTCACGTGACGTTATTTGGCTGATGTTGTTAAGTGGACGGATGAATGCGACCGGAAAAAGTGTTCCTTAAAGTGCTGAACCTGCTAAATTTTATAACCTGATGTTAGTCGAATGTACGGTCTCTGGTGAGCAAAGTGACAATTGGAAAACTCTCCTTGTGAGGCTGGATACGTAGCTCAACTGGACAAAGTCTGGCGAAGAAGCAACATTACACCGAACAGACTAAGGACACCTCTGAATGATTCAGATTTGGTTGCCAGTGGTAACCGCATCAGCCCCACAGCGCTTCCGTTTAAGAATAAACAATCTAACCATTCATTTATGAAGTTCTCTAAAATAGACAGAACACGGACACCAGCCGAAAAACATTGCAAAGCTCTAGCAGTTAGGGAGAACACCACAACCACGAATGAGGTAGGCGATAGACTACAAGTTACCACCANCACGAATGAGGTAGGCGATAGACTACAAGTTACCACCATAGGGTACATGAGTGCATGCAATTTTGAGACGGTCAACATAGAAGCCATCCAGGCAGCAATACCTGCCAATTGTTGGTACACGACTATGCGGCTCGGTTGAACAGCAAGCAATATTTAGACCAATCAGAGACAGGCTTAGGTTTGCAGATACCGATGCTCGCGAGGCATGCTGAAGAGGATAAATAAATTTAACTGAAAGGCAGAGCATTAATTTATCCCAAGTGTCACCACTACATTGATTCTGTAGTCCAGATGCGGTGCCCGTCAAGTAGTGAGGCTACACGGCTTTCAGTAACCTTTGCAGCCATGGAATTTAAGTTAATAATCATGCGCCTAATGGTGGATCCGCAATAACATCCCTTTCCGTGGTTTGCTATCGTAAATGGTATCAATTAAATCTTGGAGTAACTTGCATGTCTACACCTGAAGAGCCATTTTAAGTCCATTTGGTCAGAGCCAATTGGTAGGTTAACTGATGGCCGAAAAACATTGCAAAGCTCTAGCAGTTAAGAAAAACACCGCAACCACGAATGAGGTAGGTGGTAGACCACAAGATACCATCATAGGGTACATGAGTGCATGCAATTGTGAGACTGTCAACATGGAAGCCATCCAGGCAGCAATACCTGCCAATGGTTGGTACACGACTAAACCACTCGGTTGAACAGCAAGCAATATTCAGACCAATCGGAGATCGGCTTAGGTTTGCAGATACCGATGCTCGCGTTTCCAGTTCAATAGCGAGTCTAAACATGAGCAATTGAGTAAGGGGTGCTTCCTATGCATTGTCATCAAAGTAATGCAACGGGCAATATTCATGGCAATTGCCAGTTGACCCTAAGGCCAGTGCAATAGTTTTGGAATAAATGTCCCTCCGTGCTTAATACTGAACAGTAGTTGGAAATACAAGGTTACTGAAGTGAGTGTTGGACGTGTGCAATTGGTTCAGGTCACGAAGGAATATTCACCATATAAAATCATGCACCGATAAGCTATCCTGACTTTCTCAACACCGATTCTCAAGCGCTTCATACGAGCTGTTGGTGATAAACGGACGAGAAATTGGTTGAACCTATTTTTATTATGATCTGAATAAACTTCTTAAAAGTAATTTGAACTAAAACGCTGCCTTTTTAGGTGAGGGATGAACTCTTGCCTTGCTGACAAATCAACGCAGCAGATGCAAAATTTTGGACGCAAATCGAAAGGTGTGCAAACGAGTGCAGCACCTTTCACGCAATAAGATCCACCATAAATCAAGTGCGGTGGATCGGAGCGTGATCCTACATCCAACATTAACTCAGCCTTACGCTTGAGACTGAGGTCCGAATTGCACAGAATTGCAACTGAGATTTTAAAAGGACCTGAAAACCCGGACGCACCTTCAATATAGTAAAAACTATCATAGATAAATGTACTACCACATACAGCGATATATACGGACGCCAATTCCCCTGCGTAGGATCACGACCACTAACCAGGAGTCGTGTAAACTGCTAGCCCCAATATTCACTAAATAGCTGTTTAACATTTGAAACATTGTATTGACAGATGCACTATTTTACATTTTACCCAAGTCATTTAACCTTTACAGATCGTTTAAGCCAGTTGTAGTATACAACTGACAGATAAGGCGGAAGTACATCTCCCACTGCGTGTCCGACATTAAAGAATTTGAACGCTATTGCTTCAGTTATGACAAACGTTATCTCAAAGCGTGCGGTTGTTACAGGCTTCCGGCATTGTCTGCAATTTAAAGGAATGAACAAGCGAAAGCATAACTGGTGGCTTTTACTCTGGTACCTAAATTAACTTTGTAAGCAAATATTTCTTTGCAAATGTTATACCCACAATAAAATTGCTGGTAGCGATGTTGAACTAAATTCTTAGCTGACACTGGCTTTAGAACATATTAAGCTGCATTTGACGTTTGCAAATTTAATTGCATTAAGAAGAAAGCTGTCCAGGTAGTTCTTAGGCCGCTTTATTGTTGACGGACATGTCCAATCGTTACAGGTGCACCATTTCCCACCATGCAAAAGCGTATCATTTGTCGGTTGTTTTACGGCCTCACCCACCATTACTCCTCCTCTTTGTAATAACTCACCACCCAATACACCTCCATACCCGTCTCAGCCACTCCTCTTCCCAATCGTTCAATATAATGTGTGTCAAGATGTGCGTTCGATTTACTTTTGTGAAACGGTTTCCATAACAAATCCTTGTATGCATACTCATGCGACTTTTTGAGCCTGCACGTGCTCACAACCGTAAATTAGAATGTTTTATGCATTTTAAATATATGATGCGCAAAGGAAGATAAGACACGTTTGTGTGCAATGGAAGGTAGAAAAGACATGGGCTTTAAAATGCAAACTTAGCGAGCACACTTTGCAAAATTAGTCTACGGTCGAATAAAAACAGCTCAGCAGCTCCTCTCATCATTATTTTATTCATGGACACCACAAGTCAGCGGCAGGCTACTGAGGGGGTGCTCTTCTCATGCGATGCGATCCTCTCCTTATCAATTGATTTGGCTTCGATTTAAATTGCAATTCACGGCATTCATGTCCATCGTAGATGCATTTGGGTGCAACTTTGGCACAAGCATCGGTAGGTGGTTAGTACATTCCAATGGAACGCATTCCGGTGGCGAACACAGTCCTGCTCTCTATTTAGTGTCAATAGACTCAAGTTAATTACCTGCACTGGTTGCGCGCAAAAGCGGTCGATTGTTAATTCACAACCGGTTACTCCATTTGACAGGGTCCTTCAGTTCCAACCACAGATCGTCCACGCTAACCATTTGCGCGGAGTTGCGCCCAACCCAGAACTAAGCCAGTGGGCATTAATGGGCTTTCATTTAGTCAGCCCTAATTTGAGCTGGTTGCTGAGACAACTCCACAAAGTAGGCGAATAAGCAAAGCTTCTGCTCACGCTCGCCCGCATAAAAAAGTTGATTTATTTTAGGGCATCACAGATACAATGAAGAACCACAAAGGGCAACAATTGTGTTTGCGTTGAAGAGGTAAGAAAATAGAATGAGTAGGCCTGTCATTCAGTAAAGTACAAGTTATTTGATTAGAAAAAACGATCGAATCGATCACCCTAGTCGGCAATCAGGAACACTGGCAGCAGTAGTGGCGATGATTGCGGGGCCTACATAACATTGCCGCAGTCAATTCCTCCAGATTATATGTTCGGTGGCAAGGGCAAAGGGATGAAGCGTCGCGAACACGTCAGAAAGGGTTCCACTGCATTCATTTTGGAAGTTGAGCTGCCCACAATGCTGCCGAATAATCTTAGAGTCTGAATTCCTACCAGACTTGAGAAAGTGACACCAAATCTATGCGTTGCAGGGCCAGGATTGAATGACGTTGCCAGCTGTCGGGAATGCATGTCTCAGCTGAGTGAGCCTTCACTGCCTTCTGAGTACTACTTCATGCTGTCTTCAAGAAGTCGACTTCACGCATTTGATAGGTACGTATACGCTTTGTAGATTCAAAATCGAGTTCTTCGATCAGTGTATTTAGTTGGTTTTTTTCTGGTGTAGAACCGACAAGTGCTGTACCAGTGCTTCTACATGTGCGAAGAAAACAACCAGTTGGTCGCAGTTCTCGTAACTGTGTCAAATAGAAATGCCTAACCAAACCACTTCTTCACCTAGTTTTCGACTTGGCTTACTGCACGCTGATAGTAAGCACCTTCTCTATCATGCACTAGCCTTTTTGATAACATGCTTCGCTACATATTCCAAGACTACCCTATTCACCAACTGGATCCAAACGATTTAATACAAAGAATGGCGACCTGTGTCCTATCGACTTTTGCCAACAATGTCTGAAGCAACATCACGCTGAAATCATGGCTGAAGGTGTTCGTGATAGAACAACTAACACATCTACGGCAGGCTACTGGTGCATATTTGTCATGCTCATACCTCCTTACTTCATAAGTGGTTAAAATTTTTACACTAACGTCACATTATTAAAGATCAGGAAATTGGATACTGCCCGTTACCTTCCTCGACCAATCAGAGATCTTAATCGAATGCACAGCAAACTGACGCTGTGAGTGTCATTCGATCAGAGGCATGTATTTAAAGCTTTCGGTTCTATAAGCACCCTAGGTGTGCCATGGCGCGGTGAGAGGAGAAGGTCTAAGGCTGAATAGGCTAGTTAATAAACAGGGGTCCAATTTGGGCAAATTGCCCACTCCTTCGTCTCAGCATCTATGAACTTATGGATTAACACGCAGGTTGGAATGATGCTACGAGCAATACCGGGTGTCACCACATGCCGTTTCATGCGCGAGCCTACATTGTCGTCCAACGATTCAACCTCCCAGTTGTGGACTGGCTCTCAACTTGCACGGTGGCACTAATTTTTAGGTTTGGCCAGTACTAATTACTGGCAGTTGCATTTTCGGACGTAAATTGGTGCACCCAAAAGTCTTAGATT